>JAVCKT010020770.1:0-17607 GCA_032273925.1 Rhynchotus rufescens | reverse complement strand
TTTTTTTTTTTTTTTTTTTTTTTTATATACCTTCAATTTCCACGCTTCACACTTCACCTGAGCATGTCTTCAATCTTTAATGTCTAGGATATGCAGGGGCGATATACTGACCACATACAAATTCACCCTGAAAAGAGAACTCGACTTAAAGTCTGGGTTGGGATGGCACCATTTCATGAAAATATTGTCTTGTTAGAGATATAAAGTCTGAGCTTTGTGAATACCTGGATAAAGGTGAGGCTTTGGCTTGGTGACTCAGATATAGTAGTACTGCTTTGACTTCAGATTTTCTCTAGGGGCTTTGTTGTTTTCTGAGCAGGTTACAAACTAAAATCAAATGATACCACAAAGGTGGATGCACATTTAAGCTGGGGTACTTTTGAAGTTTATGTCAAAAGAAAGACAAACCAGGGCTCAGCTGGGTATCCAGCCCAACTTAAACAGGCTAGTGCACTGATCAAACAGCTCTGAAGAAACCACTAGCCTACTAGTTTCCCATTGCCCACCTCAACCTATTAGATTATGGCTGTCCTGCCATCCTGCAGGAACATAGTATCAGACCAGACTCCAAGGCTCCAAGGAATATGGTCTGATAGGAAAACACTGGAACCTAGGTGCTAAAGATATCACTTTATAGTGTCTTTGATTACATTTTGGCTAGGTTAGTAGTATGGGGTGAGGTGGTAGTCATACTCTTGTATTCAAGGAGATCACTGCCAGGGAATATACTGCTACTGCACGGCACACCACTCATCCATACTCCTGAGCCTGCACCACACACACACACACACACACACACACACAGAGATTATAAAATACATGTTGTGCTTCTCTTACTTGTTTCTGAGATTTCAGAAATTGGTCAGTTCATTGATTTGGGCCTTCTTCCTTTACAAGGGCTAGATGTGTATTTTTTGTTTACTTTTAAGTGTATTACTATTTTCAGTAAAAGGTAGCTGGGGTTCTCAAACCTTCTTGACCTCAGCAACTTCAGATTAAGAAAAGCAAGTACTGCGAAACTTTCAATAAAATCATAAACGGTACCAGCACCTCACACACACATCTGATCTCGCACAGAACACACGGACCGACTGGCTCAGTAACACAAACCACAGCTCGTTTAATCTCCACATTTCTTTCTCTCCTGAACTAGTATCTCAGGCATCTAAAAGCACCAGGTTTCACGGGCAATAACAAATTCAAATCTCAGCAAATTTTAAGGTTTTTGTTACGTATTTTATTACATTCATTTGCATTACATTTGTTCCCTCCCCAAATACGCAGAAAAAGTCTTTTGTTTTCTGGATTCTAGGTTTCTGCAGTAACACTACTGCAGTGTCTCTCTGATCCTCAGCATCTAACTACACCGCCCCACCCCTGCCCCAAATCTGCCTCATGCTTTATGCTTAAATCAAACACCAACACAGGACACACATTTAGATGCTGTAAAGATCTTTCTACGGATGAAAGACAGACACAGGAATGGCCCTGCAGCCGTGGCACAAGCGTGCGGCATTAGGGAAGCACTGGACATATGTTAGCATGCTCGAAGTAGAAGATGACACCAAACAGGAGTCGGTACAAGTTGGCCCACGTACATGACACCTTGGCTTCTCTTAATCTCCTTTTACACCCACATCTAATTTTCTGACCCTTGGGGCGAGCTGGCACCCGGAAGCCGCTTTGACTGAGCATCTGAATAGATCAGGAAGCCCGTGAAGGTAATGTACTTGCCATGGTTGCTGTAGGCACCATAGCCATCGTGCTGATGGCTGTAGAGCCAGACAGTGTCCCCATATTGCAGGGGCAGCATGATACTCTGGCTCTGCATCTCCCGCCTCTTGGAGTGGTTGTCATCATAGATCATGGCCTGCACCTCATTGTGGTTCTTCATAAGTTTCACTGACATGGTCTTAAAGGGCATTTTGCCAATGGTGAAGGAGAAGTAATATGCACCAGGAATACGGCATGAGAAGATGCCACTAGAAGAGTTGAAATCTTTACCAATATTCACAAACTCTGTGTCAAACGTGATTGGTTCATGCTGGGTTTGCTTGTCATCTGTCCCGAGGAGACTTTGTGAGCGAGCGACAGAAAACGCAGAGCGAGGGTCTTGCTCCCTGTTTGGTTGATCAGATAACATGTGTTGCTGTGAAACCTCATTCTGCTCTCCTGGAAGCTTCTGAATGGTGTGATGGGGTGGCTCTAACTCCTGAGAGCTCAGAGCATTCTGGAAGAAGGCAGAAGTGTCTGGATAGATTAGATAGCCATTGAAAGTTGTATAGGGGCCCACGTTGCTGTAAAGAGCATACTTGGGGTCTCCATGTAAGCGCAGCCAGACGGTGTCACCGTAGTCAAGCTGCAGCATGGCACTCTGGCTGGCTACCTTCCGTTCCTTGCGGTGGTGTTCATCGTACACAATCACTTGCACCTCATTCTTGTTTCTCATCAGCATGACAGACAAATTTTTCTTTGGGTACTTCCCAACAGTGAAGGAGAAGTAATAGGCTCCAGGGATCCGACATCGGAACAACCCTGTCTTCGGATCAAAGTCATTGCCAATGTTCACATATACTTTGTCAAATGTAATGACCATCTCAGAGCTCCCTTCCATGCTGCTGGTTCTGGCTACAGAGAAAGCAGAGCGGAATTCAGTACTGGTGTCAGCTGGGAAGCCATCTGCAGGCAGAAAAAGCACACACCAGAGGAAGCCAAATAGGAGCTGAACCTTCAGAGTCATCATGGTATCTGGAAGAAAAAGGCAGCACAGTTTACCAGGAATCTTATTAATTTTCAGCTCATACACTAGCTGAGACTCAAACCTGAACCTTGCAAAATAGCCATCAAGGTTCATGTCAAGGACCGAGAAATCTCAAGTGCATTCTCTGATAATTGTTTGGGACTATTTCTCAGCTCAGATTGCAGCCCCTTTTTGAAATTTCCCCAGTGATAGATGGACCATTTTTTTTTTTGTCCTGTGCTTATAGAAAAAAAAAAGAAAATCTCTTTTGTCATCCTGGCTAGCTTATATTTTGTCAGCAGAGACCTGCATTGTTCACAATGCAGAGAGATCTCAGAGCATGCTGGGGCTCTGCCAAAGCTGCCTGTTGTAATACTTTTGTTCATATGACCAAGAAAGAAACAAATCCCTACACAGAACCTGCATTATGCAGCTGAGATGCAGCTGAAGGGCAGGCAGAAAAGGACATGGGCTCCAGAGACTCTCAGGCAGATGCCACTGCCTGGCACTGCACTTGCTGTTTCACAGGGTGTTAGAAGCTGAAAACCAACAAAGTTGGTTGGCCCCATTATTCACACAGACTGCTGCCTTTCAACCAGATTCACTGTAAATCTGTGAAGGGCATAGAGAAAATGGGGGAAGAAGGTTTGTTTTAGGGAGGAGGAATGAAAACATAGAGAGTAAATGAAATGAAAAAAAAAGGAAAATAAAAGACAGATAAAAGGCATGATTCTATGATTCTGTGAAATCATAAAGCACATTATCCCAAAGCACATTATCCCAAAAAAGGGACTGAAATACTAGAAATGAGGAAACAACTCACTATCTGCAGAGCAGACCAAAGAGAAAAATCTTCTTTGACCCTTACAAAGCAGGGTCACATTAGGAGCTAATGGGATTTTCTGCCTCCAATTTCTGTGATTTTCTGGAGTAAAGCCAAAATTCATCTATTAGCGCTTTCAGGCTGAAAACAAAACTGCCAGTCATTCCAGCGAGAAGCTTCTCTCTCTCTGTCATCTCTCTGTGCTTATTAAAATATCATTCAGGCTGGGAGGCAACTGCCTGGTTTGTAGTCTGTCCCATCTGTCACCCTAGAACTGATGCCTTGCCAGCCAGCAAACAATGAATTCACAGGCTAGCAAAACGGGAGCAAAAGACACTACGTATTGGGGGAGGAATGAAAATAAATCATGAATTATAGGGGATAAAGGGGCAAGCAGCTGAAGGAATGGGGACGACCTAGTAATAGAAGATGGAATCCACTAGACTATGAGATAGCAATGGGACCTCATTTTAGAAAGATGTGCTAGCTAAAATAACTCATTAGCAGGAATTCAGTTTGACCTAAAGTCCTTGTTCCTTTATACTTGAGAATAAAACTGAAACCTGAAATGAGAACGAATTAAATTCTCACTCAATTACATGAAAAGGACATACAAGATAAAAAGAAATATCCATTCATGACCTGATTTTACATTAGATCACTTCTCTCACAAACATATCAGTACTTTCCTTCCTGCCTCTGAAATACTTTTCCAGACTTAAAATTCCTGAACACATCCATTGGACATCTCAGGTTGCACTGAAAGGGGCTGAGACAGTGAGGCTGCTGTGACATCTTTGAAGGGCAGCTCAGATCAAGGAAGGTGACTGATGCCTGGAGAAAGTCAAATCTTGCACCCACCTTCAGAGAGTGCAAATAAGATAATCTGAGAGACTAACATTCAGTGAGCCCTGCTTTGATCCCTGGGAACATCATAAAGAAGATCTTGAGGGTTCAGTGAGGGAGACGAGTAAGGGACTAGGAACAGCCAGCATGGATTACCCAAGTGTAAATCATGCCTATCCAAACCGATTGCCTTGTGTGACAAAATCACTGTATCTGTGGATAAGAGCAGTGGGTGCTATTTATCCTTTAGCCAGGCTTTTGATAAAGACTTCCAACACATTCTCATATCCAAGCTGGGATGTTACAATCTAGGTCGGTGGTCATGATGATGGACTAGATGGATGAAAAGCTGTTTGGGTGGTCAGACTCAAAAGTTCATAATTAACCATTTGTTTTAGAGGAAATACCTTCTTTAACTAGCTTTTCATCGGTGACTTGGAGGAGGAAAGAGAATGGCAGCTCACCAGTGCCACATAATTCTCCAGTATGAGGAGGTCACTGGCAAGACAGAGCCAGGCTCTTGGGGGAGGCACGTGGTGGGTAGATAAGGCACAGTGGTCATAAATAAAAAAGACACATTGGGTATAAGCAAAAAAGTGCCACTGTTGGGATAATAAAGATTTGGACAGTTTGTTCAGAAAGACTGTGGAATGTCTATCCTTGGAATTTTTCAAGATCAGACTGGATGAAGCCCTGAGCAACCTAATCTGCATTCAGTGTGGGCCCTGCTTTGAATGGGAGGTTGGATGAGGAACCTTCAGACATGATTCCTGATTCAATAGTAACTGATTCCCACAGCTTCTGCCTTCGCAGAACTGCAAATCCAACACATTACTAACTCCTACCCAAGACAAATGCAGCTAAAGGTAGCTCTGAGACTATATTTTATCTAGCAAATTAATCCAAGAAAGAATTTTTAATGGACCTGTTAAGCCATGGCTAATTGGCATGCATTTACTTCCATGCTCTTTATTTCTTCTCTCGGCCTTTTAGTTTACGAGCTCTTCAGGGCAAAGATTCTCTTGTCTCCTGCATATGTAAAATATTTGGCCACTGCTGCTGTTTAAACAACACTAATAAGCCCTAACATCCCACCAAGAACTAAATCCCAAACAGTCACATTCAGAGCTCAGCCTCTGCTTCAGCAGAATTAGATTTGCAGAGTGCTCTACATCTAGCACTGCAGGATTATTTCAGCTTCCAGCTTGGAAAACCAAGCCCTAAAGGCAAACTTAAAAGGACTATTAGATGTTTCTGATTCATGCTCACCTCCTGTTACCGCAGTGATCACCACAGTGTGGCTGCACGGAGCACTAGGATGACTGTGACATTGCTGCCTGCTCTGGAGACAAGAAATGACAGGAAAGGATTTGGCATTTGTGTTTTCAGCCACTCTAACTGGCCACTGTAAAGCACTGCCTGTGCTCTGGGGCTCGCTCAGTGTATCTGGGAGTCGGGGAATATATTATAAGCAGAGAGCTTCTGGCTAAACCAACGCAAAAAGACAAAGCAATTTAATAAATTCTTCAGTGAATCTGACCTAATGTTCCTTCAAATGACAGCTAGCCTTGTTTCAGTTCCAAAGCTAATTTCTCTGCAATAAGGTCACTTTGAGAAAAAGGTTAGATCAGTCAGTTACAGTTGCAAAGACTCTGCTGCTGCAGAGGCCCTTGTTTATCAGCTCTTCCCAGTAACTCACTGACAAGGCATTTAAATGAGGCAGTTAATCATGCTCTGTTGCCATTAGCATGTTGTTTCCTTGGCAGCTCCCACTCACCACTCTCAGGACTACTTAGGTTCTTTACCTATCTGAAGTAATGTAAAAAAGTATCTAATGACAGGTATCACACTAAATAATCCTAAGAATAATTTGCCAATCATTAAGAAAACTCAGCTAGAACGGTGCTATAAACAGAAGCAACTCACAACAACTTTTGGGCTTGAGTATCAATGCAGAAAGATTGAAAGATACAGCCTCCAAAATGCTGTCTTGCTCCTCCAGCAACTGCATCTGTGCCTCAAGTCTTTCACTGTGGTTACTTTTCTCCAGGGAGAAAAGCATGAAGGAATGGGTAACATCAAGGGTGTGAAGGCTGGTCATGGGCATCAGGGTATCTGCCTTAAGTTCATACTTGGGAATTAGTCTTGAAATTGCAGAGCAAAGAGGGAGACTCAGGCCAGTGGGGAAACCGGTCTTCAGCTTGGGTGGCACAGGGGTCAAGGACAGCAGCTGTGCTACTCCTCAATCCCCCATCCTGCTGTTCCTTAATCACGGCAGTGCCTACAGTGCTGAAACCCACAATGCGGACCCGAGGGATAAACAACATATGCTAGTGCCTTTACACCAGGCTCTACCAACAGGGGCCTATAGGGAAAAAGAGAAGAAACTAATTTTAGATTTGGAGGCACAAAACAGATGAAGGAACTAAAGGGTTCTCAAAGGCACTGACATTAAATTAATGACCTGAAAAGAAGGGACTAAAATGGCAGTGACTCACACAGCAAGACAGAAGTTGCAAACCTTTTCTTTGAAAAGAAAGAGAGAATTCACCACTGGCATGACCCAGGAACCTTAATGAATAGCTTTGTGCTGGCTGGAGGTGATTTTTCTGTCCTGGAACAGAATCAATCCACCAGTGGAAAGACAATTAGCTTTATCCTGCCACTGAAATGCACAGATTTAGAAAGGTGCTTTCAATAATAAAAAGGTGACCCCATTTCTAGACTCAAAGGCCAGATCTTCTTGTAAAACTCACGGTCTTCTCCCCTGCCCCAGCCCCCAATACTAATGAGCTCGAGTCATAATTAATAAGTTCGGTGAGAGTTTTACCCATACGATCACTGAAGAATGAGATATAAAATTAAAGTGAAGTCGCAGTCAGATTAATTGTAGTTCATAGAATCCTGTAAATGGCAAGAGAGATGCCTTGTTCTTCCTAGCTCTTACTCCAATATTCAAGACAGCTGCAAGTGTCGCAATTATTTTAATCAGTAGAAGCCTGTGTAATGAGCAGTCTTCTTGGCCTTTGGTTAGCAAGATTTTTTCTTCCCAGATACTACACACTGTCTGTTCCACTCACCAAAGGAGCATCAGATAATGATGCAAATGTGTCACTTCTTATAACATCACGGAGAAATTAATTGTAGCAGTTCCTCGAAAGTAAAACCTGTATAAAGAGCACTTTGTGACAAACTCAATGACTCACTTATGGCTTTGGCTTTTCTCTGCTTTTGATGAATGTGGATTTTTGCTGTTGTTTGTTTTTTGAACTCTGGAACAATCATGAAGGATAAAAGACTGTCTGAAGCATTTGGGATGCTTTTTTTTTTTGAAATTATAAACATCACTTTGAATTGCAGAACTGTAGGGCACTAAAGTACACAGTTCGTTTTAAACGTGTCTTTGAGTCAAAAGAATTTGTTAATATAATAATTCAGTTTCTGTGTACTTGAAGATCTGTGGAGAGACAAGAATTCTCTTGAAATGCCCCAACTCCAGGCACACTCAGGAAAAGGAAATGGAGAGACTATTTTGGCAGAAACTCCCAGTGTTAGCCTGCACTTTAGAATACTAATGAAACATGCTGCATTTCAACCAAAGGCCTAGCAAAGCTGTCTGGAATATGATCTATAAAATAACATATATGAACCATAATGGTCATGATATTAAGCCTGCTCTTCCTGCAATAACATTCTGGGAAATTTGGTGTACACACTTGAAGTGCCAGGGTGACACAACATGGTATTTTCTTTGACTGCTTGCCTGTGTGTAAATGTGTATTAATTTAGATGGGCAAAGTGCTGTTTTAACAGAGAAGATGGTCAAAATATGCCCTAGATAGGAACCAGGAATTACACTAACTGACTAAGACTCTAAAATGTATTACCAATTTTAAAATGTTGGCTATTTTTAAAATAAATAAATTATGCAAATCCAACCGCCACCACATACACACTCTTAAAGCAAACAAGTTTAAATGAGAAGAAACATACTCTGACACTGATCAGTAAGTGAAAAAGAAAACATTGTTAGAACATTAGACTAAATAGCAGTTTGTTAAATGAGTGTTGAACACCATGAAGATGAATGAGTTCAGTGGTAAATGGTTTGTGTGAAAGCATAGGGCAGAGAAGTCTGGGAACCACAGCTTGAGAAAGCCACAAGTCTCTGTTATCACATAGTGCTTATTTAACACCATTACCTTTAGACATAAAAAAACACTGAGGCCATTTCAACAGGCGGATTTTTTGCATGGATGCAATTACAGGAGTGCCAAAGCTTCTTTTCCCACTCCCAAGCCCAATTTCCTTTTTTAGCCAGATTTGTGTGCATTTCCTTCTCCTGTCATGCACAAGGCATACTAAGGCTGTGGAACGAGGTTTTGCTGAAGCTTCTATTTCTGCAAAATAAGTGGATTGGTGCACCAGGAGTCAAATTGTGTTGACAGAAAGGATTAACGGATATGGTTTGACCTGCAATGCCAGCATTTTGGTAAATGGAAGAAAGTAACTGACACTTTGAGAGTAAATACCATAAGGACCTCTGTTAAGAGGGAGAGGGAAGCCCAGAAAGGCAAATTGACCAGAGCAGAAGCAAGATTTAAAGAGATGGCTTTAATGCCATTTACCACGGTTCAGTCTTCCTGTGCCTTCAGAGCCTTTTCGGCTTAAGCTGTGGTCATTACCTCAAAAAAACTCTTCACTAGTGAAAGAAAGTTTAGCTCTCAGATAATCCTTCTCTTAACAAATGAAAGTTTACCAATATTTCAAAGGCATAGTGCATTTTGGTTATTATTTTTTTGTCTTAACCTTGCTTTTCTCTCTGTGTCTAGTTGGCAGTGTCCTTCAATATAACTGAGTAAGGCATCTTTTCAGCTTCTTCATCCTCATCTTCCCATCATGCAGACCAAAAAGGGAAGTTCTTATTCTATTCTAAAACCCAGTATTCCATCCCATCTGTCAATTTTCTTTCAATAACTAGCTGTAACTAATGCCAATAGAAACAGAAGCAAGTATCATCACAATGACAGTAACTGTTCCAGTTAGATGCAGGCTGTACTAGTTTTATTTTATGTTCCTTATTGCCATTTTCATCCATATTCTCAGCCAGCTAACAACAGATATGTCAAGCACAGCAGCAGCAAATGGGGGAAGTGAGCTCGCAGTAAACCTTAAATCTCCTCAGACAACTGTAACAGGAGATTTACTTATCCTGGAACTTGTGGGAATCAGTGAAATTTTACCACCCACTAAGGTGTCCTAAACATTTACAGGAAAACTATTTGTTAGCTGCCTCTAGATTACAGGAATCATTTTCATCTTGAACGCTGCGGTGATATCATTATGAGATGTTGGGACTTGTGGCACAATAGGAAGGTTTGTTCTTCATCCTCTGGAGTGGTTATATGTGCTCAATTTCTTTTCCATGAACAGTGTTCCTCTACTTTGTATCAACCAAGATAATATTTTAGTTTGACTGCTATGTAAGGTCATATGCAAAAATAGAACAAATTTTAGATATTTTCTTGTCTGCTTTCTTCTCTTTGCTCTCTTTCTTCTCTCTCTCTCTCTCTCTCTCTCTCTCTCTCACACACACATTCAGATGGACACATACTGCTCATTTCTCCTGGATCTTTGTGTCTGTTGCAGTTGCTTCTAGCTCATCTGTTTTGCACCTTCCTGGAAAGCTGCCCTCTGGTCTCCACTTTAGGACCTGCCACATGGCTTACTTGGATAAAAGCAGAGGGTATGCTGGTTCATGCTGACCGAATAGCAGATCACACGTAGGATAAGCCTGTGGAGTACAATAATCATCCTCCAAGGAAACTAATGTAAAACTAAGTGCCAGCTGGGATTACATACAAAGATGATAAAACTACTTTTGTATCCTAGTCATGTCTGAGCTTACTGACTGCTAAGAGTTTCTTCAGCAATGCAACCAAGGATGTGGCTCACAAACTGGGTATCTGTGGTCCTTTCCTTGATTATCTGTGGTTAACAGAAAACTTTCAGAATGGGATCAGATTCAGTTCCCCTTTAACGGCAGCAAGCGCAGCTTGACAGACCAATTTGTAACGCTATGTTTCATCAATGAAAATATAATTGCTTTGGTCTTTTGATCCATCAAATGCTGTGCTTAACATACTTTGAGAAAACGTCACATGCCATTGACTGGTGTTCTGACATGAGGCTTCACAAATCCATTTGGACAAACCCTATTGTATACTGAGGCATTTGCCTACAGGATTTTTGCTTTTCTGGGATATTTTTTCCTTGGCTTGACAGGTGAGGCAAGAAGGCATGCTGTCTGTTAACATCTGCCATCACACTCGGCCAAAAAAAAAAAAAATCACCTTCACTCCTTTTCACACCCTGCTGTTTCATTACTGTGAAGATACTCAGGGAACGCTGTGAATTGCACTGCAGTGCTGCTCTTTACTGCCAACATGCTGCAACATCTCAATTTGGAAATTCACCGAGCTCTGGTTTAGTGAAGGTGATAGAAGTACTAAAGATCTGTATATTTCCATGAACCCTACTTCTATCTCTGCTCTAACATCTTCCTTTCTGCTCCTGCTGCTGGGGCAGGACACAGACCTGAAGCTGGAAAATTAAGGAACAACCATCCTGGAATCACACAAAGCAGAGCGCAGTATTATTCCAGAATGAACACTCTACTCTGCCAAGCTGTTGTGAAGAGAGCGAGGGGTCAATGAAAGTTCACACATACTAATCATTTTTTCTTAATTCATGCCTAGCAAATTGGTATATGGATCAATAAATAATCATTTAAGGAATAGATATTGCATGTCACTTCTCCCATTTTTGCTGCTCGCTACTCTGTTGAGACTCGCATTGCCACTGAAATGGTGAAGCAGTTCTTGATCAGCGAAGAAGTCCTGCTGTAGACAGAATACTCTTCAGTCTTAAGTGTTTTTCACAAATCAGGCTTATCAAACTCTAGGCTAGCAGTCTGGGCCTAGTAGGTGCTGTTTCTTTTATATCCACATACACAGACTCATAAGTAGCAAGGCAGCGCTTCATGATGGCTGTTGTGATGTTTATTTACAAGAATCAGCAATGTCTAGTTCCCCATTTCCAATGCTCTTTCCTGGCAAATCACCTCTAAGGAGACCTTTCCGAGAAACGATAACTTTTATGAACCCCAAAGGATATCTACAGGAAGCTGGAATCTAGGTCCTTGAAATCTTGGGATATATTTATAAAGACATTCTGAGGCTGTGAATCTGGTGAAGCTGGTATCTTCAGGAAAATCCCAGTTTCTTCTTCCAGTTTTGAAATTCTCAAATATATTTTTGTCCACAGGTTTAACTAGTTTGTTATCTTTTTCAACAGGAAGCTGTGAAGTTCCCCTCTCTTGAGCTTGCCCACAGTCACGGCACAGTCTACTGCCCTGGCTGGAGGAACAGAACATCTCCTCAAGACACATAAAATTTTACAAAGCTTTCCAATATCTGCTTTATGGATTTACTTACTGTCAGTGCTTCAACAAGGCACAGTGATAGAAATGTTTGTGAGACTGTTTATGTAAAACTCACAATCTGTGCAGGGATACTGCTGGCTTTGGCACTGCCATCAGAAAGCATGGCTGGACAGTGCTGTTCAGTTCCTCATTCAGAGGCAGGAAGCCCTCACAGCCTGTCAAGTGTTCACAGACTCTGGCCTCATGTGCGAGAGCAGCCAGTTTCTTCCTAGAAAAAAAATGACATTGCCAATTTAAAGCTGATGCCTCTAATCTTCTCTTACAGAAGTAATTTTGCCAGAATACTAGAAGTAAAGATGGCAGCAATACAGTAGCAGGATTTACCTTACTTTTAGACTCTAGCTGACCATACCATAGAAGAAACAATAACAATGAATTAACATGAAGACAATGCCTGCTCCTAACTCTTCTGTGTAGATGTCTTGTTTAAAGCTGGCTTGGATACGTGGTGTACACTGTCAGCAGTGCCATTTGCAATAGCCTGCACATTTTCCTCTCAAACCCGTGGGGAGATTTCAGCCATGCACCCTGAAGCAAATGTTGATATTCACTTCACGTTTCAAGCCAGTACTCTCTCTACTCAACTTCTTTCAGTCCTGCATCTTCCTTCTAGCAATGTCTGCCTAATAAGAAAATTATCAACACTTATTCAAGACCTTCCAACAGCATCTTACCATCTGCAGAACTCCTCCTAACTTGTTCGGTAGTTTTCTGCCCAGCCTGTCTCACGGATTTTCTCACATGCTCCACAGGGAACAAACATTCCAAGCTATGAACCTTATTTTACACTGTTATTTTCATGTCCAGAACCATCTTGTTTCAAAGCTGAACCTAGTTGAGCTTCAGATGGGCTTCTTTTGGATACATGTTCCCTCTTTTGGATAAAGATTGGATTGGGAGATGAGCTACAGTCATATGAAAAGAAAATAAAGTGAAGAAAGCAAAGCAAAGAATGGGAGAAGGAGAGATAAAATAAACTTACACGAAGCACTAATTAGCTAATACAAATCACCACTGAGTCCCTGAGTGGAGGGGATGTGAATTTAATCCAAAATATCTGAAGCACCAAGTGACCAGCTTTCTAAATAAAGCATTTTTTCACTAAGTTTTCAATTACCCATGAAAGATGAAGGTGGAAAAAAAAGAGCAATCAGAGCTTATGGAGTATTACACTTTGTACTCAAACATCCCAAAATAAATCAAAACATGAGGATTTTGAACAATTTGTGTATGTAATTCCAGTGTGAGAGTTTAAACTATGCCAGATTCCAATGCTAATACACTACAGTTCACTGAGCAGCAGCTCACTGGAAACAGCCTTCTAAGCAGCAGGGGCTAATTCTTCATTTTCTCCCATCTTGTTCACTCAACACAGATTCTTTCTAGCAGTCAATTTGCAGCCTTTTGGTCCCAGAGAGGATCTGTTTTCATATAAAAGATTTCCAAATGCCTGGATGGTGTAAAAACACTTCAGTTCCTCCCCATATGTCTTCAGCTTCTCTCAGACTTTTCCTTTTGTCTGAGTAGAAAAGTCTAAGGACTGGAGAGAAAGAGAAATCTTGCTCTCCTCAGAGGATTAAAAAAAAAATCTCTGATTGAAGATAGAACTCAAAGTGTATTCTGTTTGGGATCTTGTGGGCAGCTCATCACTACATCATCCAAAAGAGATGATCATTGCTCCCTTTATTCTTTCTACTTGTCTCCTCAAAGGGATATTCTTCACTATGCACAGGGCAACAGCTGTTCCATTTATATTAAACAATATATGATAAACCACAAGTACTAGAGGACCTAGATTTTCCTTCCCTAGAGAGATGTCTAAAAACATCAATTGTAGAACTGTGCTTCATTTTATTCTAGTTCTGAGTGCTGTTATTTTACTTTAGCTCTAAATTTTTTGGGGAGAGATTATAATCTTTCAGCCAGAAAGTAAAATATTAGAATTAAGGTAAGAGTTTTTATTTTCAGTTCATCTTTTTTGCTAACAGCTAAGTCTCATTTGTTGTTCTTTTTCTATATCATCCTTTTCAGCATTCATAAGACTCAGTCAAGTATCTGCTCCAGGGAAATCAGAATGTTTTGTTATCTGTGTCTTCTCCAAAAAGAGTTATTTTAACTGTATTCCAGTAAGATGTTCCTTTTCTTCTAGGTTCTTTTCAGAAAGTGCTGCACTGTTGCATAGGGGCTATGTTACCCTTAAGTTATTAGGCAGATATTAAAAAGGGGTTAGCGGGCAGCTTTTATTTCTTTTACATCAAATGAGCACGTTGCCTTCACAAAATGATAAAAGAATACATCTGGAAGGCAACTGTGTAAGTCAAATAGTCCAAAGTGTCTTGCCATGTTCACTACCCTGATTTCATTCTTCATAGATAATCGTCTAACTTGTTCTTAAAATAATGGAGTTTTCACCCTGTCCCTGGAAAATATTCCACAGTTTTATTATTCTAGCTCCTAGAAGGTTATTCTTGTAATCTAAAATAATCTTTCTTTCTGCTACTTCTTTCCTCCTGCTATATTCTCCTGCCAGCTTTCTTGTCTAAACAATCTCAGTTCTTTCAAACCTTCTTTGCAGGTCATGTTTTCCAGACCTTTGATCAGTCCTGCTGCCCTTCTCTGGACTCTCTCCAGTCCTTCTGTACCTGCCTCAAAATGTAATAAGCAAAACTAACACAGCTCCAGCTGAGGCTTTGGCAGTGCTGAATAGAACAGGAGGTTGTTTCACGTGTCTTTCAGGCTATATTTCTTTTACATATCCTAGCAAGATGTTTGCCTGCCTTTGCAGCAGCATGACATTGACTCATGTTCAGCTTGTGATCTATTATAACCTCAGATTCTTCTCTGCAGATTTGCCACCTAGTCATTTGCTTCTCTCTTGTGCTTATGCAGTTGATTATTCCTACCTTGCTGTAATACCTCACATTTTTTTTCCTACTGAATTTTCCCAGCAGTTATTCCAATTTGTGGGAATAATTTTGAATTCTGATTTCTTCCTCTGAGGTACTTCAAGTTTCACTGTTGCATGTCAAAGGCAAATCGGATACACCCACTCCTTACACTGCCATCCAGGTCACCCAAGAAAACACTGAGTAAATCCAGGACACACTGATACAGCTATCAAAACAGTTTAAAGCAGCTTGTGGCCTATCTGAGGAAACTGAATAGCCTAAAAAACACACAGATAATAAGCTGTGACTCTTACAATATTTATTTAAAGAAAATTTTCCTTTTCAGAAAATCATGTTTACCCAGCCCATAGCCTTTTTCACCCGCTATGATCTGTGCCTCACCATGACAAATATTTTAACAATAACCACAACGGAGAATCTCAAATTTTACATAAAAACAAATTAAATATCTCACTTTTATTTCACAAGGAACCTTTTAACAGGTAAAATGAACATAAGCCAACTCAGTGACCTCTGTCAGAATGTGTTGGAATCCTGAAACAATGAATAGGAAAGCTGTTACCAGCCCTCTTCAAAGACTTAGGGATATATTAAAAATGTCATACTTTATTACACTCCCTGTGGGTTATATCAGCAGCATATACTGGAAGGAATGCACTGAAGCACCTGGCTGATTTCAGAGCACTTCAAATATTTTCTTTGCATCTGTCCTTGAACAAAGGACTGCAGGTTCTGTCCCCAGAGCTCAAGACATCAATCAGGGTGATCACAAGCAGACACATAACAGATAGGTAACCCTTTGTATACAATAACTGAATAAAGGTGGTCTGATACTACTTTAAAGGACTGTGGCTTGAATCTCTCATCTGTCTCTGTCTCTCATTTCAGTAACTGCTTGTGTAGCCACTCCAGGTGCCTTACCCCAGGCAGGGAAGGTTTTCCTAGTGTGGTGGCTGAAGTCGAGACACAGCAGAAAATACCCATGGAACAGATGAACCAGATGGGTGGCAAAGGGGCAGAAATAGGACTTCATCAACCTGCACTCTTTCCCAATGGGTGACAGTGATCGATTACCAGTTTCTGGCAACTTACTGCTTTGTTCTGTGATCAGATTCTGATGCTGGCTGGGTTACCTCTGCTGGAGACCTCAGACCTTTCATTCTGTGCAGCAGGAATTCCTCCTTTGTTCTCTAACCTGTCTGGAGGAAGCCGGTACTCTGGGGAAGGTGAGTGATCGGCAAGAGAGGCAGCAGCACAGGAGCTGTGGATCTCATACAGGCATTGGGCAAGTTTCCTTTCACGGGAGGGCGAAGGAAAACAGAAAGCAAAGCTGAAAGAAATAATGAAGTCTGGACCTGAAGTTTCCTGGTGGGAGATATTTCCCAACTGAGAATATTAACTTCTCCATCTTGGAAATGTGCTAGCTGCCACTATCAGATTACTTTATTTCAATACAGTTTTTGTATAACTAGCAGTAGGAGCATGGAAATTTTGGTATGAGGACAGGGAGCACCTGGAGGCTCACTGCACATTGACTTTACACCAGTACTAGCATCTTTATCTTCTGATCTTCATGAAGATCAGAACCACAAATGGTTCTCAGTGGGCACTCTCTGGAGCCACTGGAGAAGAGCACAGCACAACTAATAGATGATTGCACTAGCAAAACATAAATAACAACAAACATGATGTCAAGTTTTGCCAACAACTCTGTCTCCAGTGTATTCTCTTTCTGCTCCTGCCTCTTCATCTGTAAAATAGAAAATGTTCTCCACACTGACAAAATACCAGATTTAAAACAACCCTATGTTGAAGGCATAGATTCTCCACTACAGAGACCACATGTACTTTGAGGGTATTAATTTCTCCAGATAGAAGATATGAATCTCATTTCTAGAACCAAGTGTAATAACTGCTTAAGGTTCTGTCTTTAACAGTATTATGGCTTTGTAGAAGAGGACACAAAGAACGTAAAGGGTAATGCTGCCCTACCGGGAATCCTCTTTTTTCCTTGACATACCTTTTACAATTAGGAGTTAACCCTTGAGGATGGCTATTTGAGCAAACAGCTGCCATGTGCCCAGACAGCACCGCAGCCTCAATGGCAAAGTGCTTGGAAGCCGTGTCACCCACCACCTCCCCGGAGGAGAGGGCTGCAGGTGCCCGGGGTGAGTAAGAGAAGGAGGGCGCGCTCAGCGCCGCACCATCCGTGACCTGAGCCAGCCGGGCTCCCCACGGCCCGGCCCCAGAGCTCTTAGGAGGGGTCTAAGGAGAGGACAGAGCCACCGTGAAGTAGCCCGTGGAGGCTGAGCCTGGATTGCCTGGATTGGGCAGAACCAGCATTGTTCACCAGGCTCCGGATAACCTGAGGGTCTGCCTTCCCTCGGGAAGCTGAGGCAGGCATCCATGCAAGTGTATTCCATCTCCCACCTCAGAGTGTGCCTAGGGAAATGGTCCAGGCTGGTCTCCCCTGCGGCAGCCCAGCAAAGTACTCTCTGTCCAAAGCAGGGCCACGATTTCGTACCCTTCCCACATAAGCGCTGACCGCTTCATGCTGGAGATGAGGAAGAAAAAGGGCTGGCAGTTGGGGAGCACCGGGGAGGCTGACCCGGGAGCCTCCCGCTAACCTGTTGGCCTGCGCCTCGGACAACAAAGCGCCGGGCGCCTCCGCCGCGCCGGGGCCGGTACCGGCGCCGGTACCGGTGCCGGTGCTGGTACCGGTGCCGGTGCCGCTCCGTGCCGGCCGCCGCCCTCCGCCCCGGCGCCGCCGCGGGGGAGGCTGCTC
>JAVCKT010020765.1:0-10015 GCA_032273925.1 Rhynchotus rufescens | reverse complement strand
GTCTGCATCCATTTCACAACTTTTTGTATAGGATATTTTTAGAGGTGAAAGGACCTGGAGATGTCACCACGTGGCCAGATCCATATTCAGATAGAGTTCTACATCATGATGAATGAGTGGCTTCTTCCTGCTTCTCATCCCATCCTGATTTCTGTTTAGGATGGGATGAATTGCCCTCTTTCCAGTAAGTCTAGATGCATCCCACATGCTTGTCTTAAATGAGGCATCTACTTTTAAAAATGGCTATATTTACGTTAGCTGATTCTTATTATACATTATCAATTTTATATTTAGGAAGATGCAAATGCAGAACTTTTAACCAATTCTTTTTCTCTTAACTATTCTTCTTGCTGCTGGGTCCTACATCCTAGTTAGTCTTGTGGTAGAAGTGACCACATTTTTTTTTCTTTTACTAAACAAATTATTTACTAAAGAAAATACTGTTCCACTTCAGGGGAATGAATTTTAGTTCGATAGAAATTCTTATTGAGATTTTGTCTTTGATTCACAGATATGAGGAAACTGCATTGTTAGTAATTATGTTTTTGTAAAGGCATCCAAAGACCTTTAGAAAGAATTGCCTACACTGATTGTTTCTCTAAACTGTAATACTACTACATACATTAAATGACTCATGGGTACTTTACAGCCATCCTGACTCACTGTCATCTTGCTTTGGATTTGTAATATTAATGCAGTTGAATATCATTGCACTACCAGAGAGAAAAACAAATGACAGTGGTTAGATAGAAACAGTTGGATTAATGAAGTCTGTGTTTGACTTTATCTTTGGTAAGGGGTTTCTGATCCTTAGTTTCATTATATCACTTTCCAGTGATAGGTTGCTGCCAGTGAGAAGATCTGACTTCATAAAGAAATTGTCTCTGTTTAATTGAGATCACCATTTAGGGTGTAGGTTCTAGACAATATCTTTGGAAACCTGACCCAGGAATGTAGCACTAGGAAAATTTTGCTTGAAATTATTCGTATTTTCTTTGCAATATTCAGTGTAACTACTTAGTAATTGTATTCCTTTTTCCTGTCTCTTACAGAAAACTGAATGCATATGCAAGCACTTTCTCATCAGAAAATTCTGACCTGTTGAAGCCAGGAAGAATATCTTGCTGGGAAGAATTTTCACATTTAGGAGGAGAAAAAGGGAAAAAGACCTAAAAAGTTCAGCTTTAGATTCTAATCAAGCTGTGGCTGCCTCTAGCACTTTACACATCTCTTTCCACGTTCTCTTTCTCCATTTTGATCCTTTTTGAAGCTATTATATAGGTTTATGCAGGTTAAATCAGACCAGAACTTCTACTTTAACTATTTTTTTTAAATTTATTTTCTAGACGACAGCAGCAACTTTTAGTAAGCACTTAACAGAGGCCTGTTATGCTCTATCTCCAATTTACTGTTAATTAGCATTTTGTTGTAAGAACTCCTGCATAATGATAAAATTTCTAATTGGAAGTGCTGAATTCATGTCATCTGTGAATTTTTGAGGAATATTTGTTTTCCCTGATGACGGTGTCTTCTCTCTCAATTGTTTTTTTTTCGTTTTGTTTGTTATTCCCAATTTGAAAAAACTGATTTACACAGTTATGCACACATACTCTCATACCACATTCAGTAGGTCTACTGAAATCAGTATTTGCCAGCTAAGTAGGAAAGACTAATTTTATCTTTTTTTATATATATAATTCCTGGCACTATAGAAACATAGGGCCTTTACACCCCCATTATTATGTCAACAAAATTCTTTTGTTCTTTGAAGACCAAAAGAAGTAACATTTCTTAGTTGAATTCATCCTCATTCCTTGCTCTGGTAACACACCAGTTTCAGATCTGTCATTAATTCAAAGGAAATTTATATTGACAACTGAACACTTCCCTGGGTAACTCGCTAGCTGGTGAAAATTACTGCAGATCCATGACTTTACCATCCTACTTTCTATTCTGCCAATAGTTACTAATTGGAGCAGAGTGACACCAGCCTTAGTGACTGTAGGTCATTTCTAGAGTGCATTAGATTTAAAAGACAAAATTTAAAATAAATCTAGGAGATAATTACTGTTAAAACATTACCCAGATTATGATTGCAATAATAAAATTATGATAGCAGATAATAAAATCCAACCAAAAGGCCTCCTGGCTTCAAAAAAAAAAAATAGATTTTCACAGATAAGCACATACTTAAGTACTTGAATGAATCAAGACCTAGGAAATTAAGAAAGCAAAATGGTTTGCACAGTGAATCAGAAGGAATTTAGTGTTGAGTTGCCATGCTCAAAAGCAAGGTAGTTTTAATGACAACAATTTGCCTTCCCCAATCAGAATTAGAATAGCTAGATTATATTCTGAAAAATAGAGAAGCTTGAACAAATAGCTCTTTTTAATAATTTTTTTAAGATGCAAAGAGAACATCAGCTAAAAATTTACAGTAAAATGGTTGAGGCTTAAAGGTGTAACATCAACTATGTAAATGTACAACAAAATGTACAATAAAAAGCAAATTTGTGCAATAATTAATCACTAGGCACTTTGCTGTCAAACTGAACTATAGCCATATAGTGTTTGGTAAATTTTATTCTCAGATTCCTAATTTGCATGGGAGTACTATGAGATTTAATTAATGATTCTCTGTATTGAGCATAGAGAGCCTCTGATAAAAGACATTTATACACAAATGGAAAAACAAACATATGAACAGAAAGGGAAACAGCAAAATAATAACTCTCAACATGAGCTTGGCGGAGTTAAGATGCCATTATTTCAGCTGTGATTAAAGGATACAGGCTTTAAGAAACTGCAGCAATGAGCTTCCTCTGTGACAGAATGCTAGGGTTTTGTGACACAAAATAGGACTGTTGACTTGATTAGCAACAGTGTCCCTGAAAATAACAACAAAAAAAAAAAAAAAGAAAAAAAAAGAAAAAAGAAAAATCCTAGTATTCACGTTCAGTTTAAATAATTAAAACAATATTTACAAATGCTGCTAAGATTTTTTGTTATTTCGTTTGGCTTTTTTTTTTTTTTCGGGCTAATAAGTAAATTGCAAACATACATTATTCTTCACCATTCTCCACTCACTTTCCTCCCACTGGCAACCAATCTACCAGAATTCTCTTCCATTCCCATTAATTGGTCCTTAGAGAATCTCCCTCACATACCTTTGCAGTGACAGTCAGTGAACATTTCTTAGTAATACTGAGTCAGAAGCCCTGTGATAGCTCACAAGTCACATATTGAACTGGAGCTGTACTACTCCCTTCCATTATGTTTAATGCATGAGGCTTCTTAAATGGCATGGCTCAGGTGACGGATCATACTTTTACTTCCAGAGTATCATGAGTTTCTCTGGTTATTTCTTTAATATATTTTTATATATATATATTTTTCTAATGTAATGATTGCTTGGCAGTCCATATGAACCACAATAGCAGGGCAAATAATATTATTTCATATTTTTGCATTTTTTTTTGTTTTTGCAAAATCACAAGGTCTGGACTGACCACAGCTCTATAGGGGAGAGTTAGAAAAAAAAAGCCTTATCTCCCAGATACTGATATTTTTAACACATTTGGAAATTTTGGACTGGTAATATTGCAGTGCAGTATGTAATCCACAAGGACTTTCAGAATTTCAGCAGTTCATGACAATTTTTTATTTTAAATGCATATTGCTCAGCAGTGCTTCAAGATCCCAGGTGAAATCAGGTGTCTGCTATGCCTAGCACTCTACACTCTACACACACACACACACACACACACACACACTTCATGACTTGGTGTCATGAAAAACCTCGCCATCAAAAGAGGAGAGAGAAAGTAAGTATTATTCTCATTTTGCAAAGAAGAAATTAACTTGCAAGTTGGACAAAACCTTCTATATATGTCCATTTTCCTGTGATGTGGATTTTATCAAGCCAGGTAACAAGACCAGATTCAGACTGATCCAGACTTCATGGAGTTGTTGTCAAGATATATATGTATATACTGCAGCAATTCTATAGACAGTGCAAGAATATTTAGTTTTATATGTATAAAAGCTAAGCATCAGATAATGGACATTTACACTACTTCATACCACTTTTTCTCTTGCTCTTTCCCAAGATAGAATAATCAACTAGGTTTGTGCCTTCTCTAGCTTCTCTTGTATATATAAAGAAAGCCTGAGAATAATTCTCTAGCATAAATGCCATGGGCTCCCAGATGCAGCTGGAAACTGTCGTTTTGTTGATAGCAATTGTCACAGCACTGTGTTCTCTTGCAGATGGTGTTCAGCCGTGGATTAGTAATTCACAGATCCACTGCCTGCATTTGCCTTCTCAAGGTGGTGAGGATATTTTAGAGTAGTGATGTACAGTCATTTTCATCTTCTTTTCTGGACATCTTCACGCTAGGCAATAGTCTTTGAGAAAATATCTTGAGGGAGAATATCACAGGCTTAATCTCTGTATATACAGTTACAGTATAAGAGCTTGTTTTCTTCTTCCTGCTTTTGATTCTATTTTATTGGATCTGGTGATGTTTTGTTTGGCACTAACCTATTAAATAGAAAGAGAGTTGTTCCAAAAGTACTGGAACTTGGTCATCCAAACTATTGTTTAAAAATAATTTTGGTCAGACCTAGTTATCAATCTCTCAAATAATTCCTAGGTATAGGCAAGAATTAGCATAAGACAGAGGTCATTCTTAGTAGATAGTTTAGGTGTTGACATTGTGTTTTGAAAGGAAGTGTCTGCACTGGGCCTGGTGACCTAAAAGTCAGAGAAAAGATTCTAACATTGCTTAGTATATCCATAAAGAGCAAATGATATTCATTTGAAATCCAAGTAAGAGAAAGTATATCTAAAAGGGTCATCCTTTTCTCTTTTACAGATAGACATACACAGACCGCTAAAATATGATCCATACTCAGTATTTGAAAAAGGAAAATTATCTCTCTGCCAATATTCCATGGGAAAGGCTGTTAGGTCCACACCTATGCATTTCAGACTCTCCCCAA
The DNA here is from genome assembly GCA_032273925.1 of Rhynchotus rufescens. NCBI lineage: Eukaryota > Metazoa > Chordata > Aves > Tinamiformes > Tinamidae > Rhynchotus > Rhynchotus rufescens. Next base: position 5,011 of record JAVCKT010020765.1, on the reverse strand, counting down.
TAATGACAAACTGCTAATAATATCCTAAGCATCCAGCTGAAGCCCACATATTTGAATCAATTCATTTCCAGCCATCTGAATAAGATCTTTTATCAAAAAAGACCAGGGACACATGTGAGTCTGCCTGACTAGTCTTGCTGAGGTATTCTAGTTTCTGTAGCGAAAGACCTACAAGGCCAGCATCAGGATTAGTTATTTTGGCTCCCCCAACTTCATCCTGGATGATTTTATGACAGCTGGGTCAACTTGCCTTTGGCATGAATCTGGAGGGCGCATTCATATTGTATCTTTTTTATTTTTTTTGGTGAAGTGCCTTAATCAATGCCACTGCTCCACACAAATAGCCACAGCTAAGAATATGACAGTTATATTTTGAAAAAGTAAATGTCCTAAAGCAACATTGTTCCCTCCCCTCCTTTGTTCCTTCAATTGTTTGTTTTTTCCTTCATTCTTTAACACAAATTCAAATGTTATCTTCTAGCCTCAGATATAAATTTTACAATTTGTGTAAATCAATTTTCTCAACTGTCTTTCTTTTTTAAATTATCCTCCCCTCTAAATTATATGACAACTGAAAAGAATCCATTTCAGAGTTTTTTTCAGGAAAAAAAAGAAATTTAATTTCTTTAACACAGAGCAACTTGCTAAAAGTCCAGGATAAACGAGTGGATTCTTCTGAAGGACTATTTTTTTTTCCATATTATTTTCAAAGAGCAATGTTCCATCCATTTCAGTCGAAATCATGGCCATTTTTTAAATTTTTAAAAGATGATTCCTGGATTTTGTATCACGAGCTAAAACTGGCTCAGTTGAGACACTTGCTTAAAATTAGTCCATTCTGGTACTAACTTTGTATATTTGATTACTCCTTCTGCTTTCTTCTTCCACTGTAATTATTTTTAATTATCATTAATATTTATTTTCATATTTTTTTGTGGCTAATTAAAAAAAGTAGACCAAACCTTCATATTTCTATTTTAAAGTCCAAAATCTTTCCTGTTAACAATTAAGGAAATTGTTCAAATTAAGACAATTTATCACTTATTTGTTGACCTGTTGCACATCTCTGTTTTGAAACCTTAACCAGTTTGAGGTAACAAACAAAGGTTTTTATCTCAACTGAGGCTGAGTAAATAAATTAAAAGCTCTGTCTACTTAAGCATCATTCTTCTAAGAGACTCTTATTTCTTATTTGAGTTTGGCCCAGCATGCCATATTGACTGGTATCTCAGGTAAGAATTTTTTGCAAGCAATACTGAATGTAATAAACAGGAAAGGGGGAAAGGATGAGAAAAAGTAGTGATTTTAGAGATTCTTACATCTTAAGATAAGAGATTTTTATACCTGCAGATAAGGTTCTTACACCTTACCTGCAATGAATAATAATTATCATCAAAACCATTTGTAGCAAATCTGCTTTGGAGATGTCTTAATTGAACTCTAGTGCTTTAAGGTGTGGTATTTGGAAGTTATTTTGAAGAAGGTGGAATTTAATGCTTTAAGCAGAGATAGGCAAAGCTGCTAAGCGAATCAGTGGAAACTACTCTTCCTTGATATCAAATCTGGGCATATAGCAATTTTCTGTTAGAGTCAAGATTTTATTTTATTTTATTTTATTTTATTTTATATTTTATTTTATTTTATTTTATTTTATTTTATTTTATTTTATTTTATTTTATTTTATTTTATTTTCAGATGGAAGTTCCTGATGCCTAAACTGGAAGCTTAGGGTAGCTCTTGTTAATAGAAAGGGACTAGCACACTCTGAGGATCTCACACTCTGACACGCTAAAAATACTAGGTGTTCCTCTAAGTGTATCATCCTGACTATTTCTAGAGCTAATAAAAAGAGACAATCCACTGATCCTTACCTGTCTGAGATGTTCCCATATATAATACTGAATCACAGTCTAGAAGAACTTTTCTCTCTGACTAAACAAAGCGAATCCAACCACCTCTATTAAGTACCTGATGTTAATTGGATGTTAAAAATTTATATGGTTTCAATGGAAGGCTGGGCAAGTTCATGGATAAAGAATCCACAGGGAGTTCCTAAAGTGTAGAAAAAACATGAGTCAAGAAGTTTAATAGCCCCAAATTACTCAAGGATGCATAAAGGGAGTATTATCTAATCTTATTCTAGTCTATATTCTTTTGAAAACACCTATTTTGAGGTCTTCTTTTTTAATTTTTTTGGAAGCAGAGTACGGTGCTAGATGAATGTTTGATCAGGCTCCATGCAACTGCGCTTTCTTTCTAATCTGAGTCTGCCAAATTTCACTGTCCTGGATGTGTCCTATCTTATTCATTCCTTGAAGCTGAGTGAAATGGACCAAAGATTAGCAGTAAATAAATCACATGACATTAATTTCACTGTGGCTGAAGTGATTGCTATTATAATGGTTGGAGTTAGACCACTGAGAACACTGAGAACATGTTAGTCTGATGCTGTCTCTACTTGCTATTTCCATCATAATGTCAGCCACTGTCAAAAAAGTCATTACAATCTAAAATTGATGTACAGTTAGACTGGTTATCTACATGACTGTTAAATACAAGAGGTTGCCTCATTTTGTAGCATGTCTCATCTGTGGGCTGAAAGGCAAGATTAGAGATTTGGGGGAAATCAGTGATTCATCTGTTTTGCATTTTTTTTTCTTTCAATGCATGACTCAAATGCCTCAAACTTCCTGGAAAGATACTCCAGATAGAATTAATCTGTTTTAATGTTGATATCTGAAATATAAAGGACTAGCTCTGAGCTAGTCACCCTGGGCTCCTTTTGTGGTCAATGGAGAGAAATGGGTATCTTGAGGCTGTAACAGATCTCACCATAAATAGAGCATTCAAGTAGGTCAAATGAATCAAGCCCGAATGTATCCGTTTTCTTCAAGGGCAAATATAGATGTCTGCATTACAGAAGTCTAAAGTACCCCTTGAGTATGGTTGCATTCTCCAACGATGCAGTAGTATACGCAGTGCTAATTTACAGTCAAGTTATTATAATTTCCACTAAGATCATAAGAAAGTAAGAGAGCTCTTGCTGAATCTTACCATCCAGCCCAGCATGCTGTCTCTGACAGCTGCCAGAAAACAGATGCCCAGGAAAGAGCCATAAAGACAGGACAAACATACCATATTTTCTCTAGCTTCTTTCCCAGCCTTTAACCATCTGTAGCTTTAGAACTTTCTATGCCAGACATATTTTTGATGCACTCAGTAATCTATGAACTTGTCCAAACTCCCCTTGAACCAATGCTGAAGACTTGTCATGCAGTGTGTCCTGTGGTAAGGAGTCTCTCAGCTTAACTGCATGCTGTGTGATGAACTTTTTCCTTTTGTGTGTTTTGTTCCTACCTTCTGCTAGCTTCCCTTGAAACAGAGCAAAATGGTCTCTGGAGTAACGGCAGTGTGGAAAGACAATCTTCTGGCTTTCTGCAGCTTGAAGGATGCAAATATTGGTGACTGTAGAAACCTACATGCTACAGTAACCTTCACTAACTTTTGTGTGTTCTTTCTAGATACCTTAGATGATTCTGGGTATTTGAATTGAGTGCCCTGTACTTCAGCCCTTCCAAATTTCCTTTCCTTTTTATGTAGAAAGGTACTTAAGTGTTTAATGCTGTGCTCTGGGGCTGTGTTTAAGCTAAATGTTGTAAGGAGCCTGAAGCATACAAATACCTTTCTTTGTCTCTGTTCCATATCTTTGCAATTTCAAAACAGCTGATAGCCATCTGAATTCTTCAGGATGTTTTGCTGCATGTTTCATCTATTCTCTATTTGTATTTTCCTTTTATTTTCAGACTTAATGTCCAAAAGATACAATATGAAAATGTCCCTTTATTGTGTTCCATTTTCTCCTTGAAATTGTGGCACCTAACCACAGTTGTTTGCCTTAATGTTACCTTCACTATTGCTCTTTTCAGTTGGGGAACTGAAAACAAAAGTTAAAGAATGCCAGAAAGCAAGACTAGCATGTGGGAATTTTTTTAATGATCTTTTGAATTAGACAAATTAATAAACTAAGGAGGTAAATGAGTCACTGTGTCTGAGAACAAGAGTTGATAGCAATACTATTTACAGCAGACAATGCGTTGACAATCAGACAAGACTGAGATTAAATAGGGTCTGGCCTTATTTGTTATTTTTGTTCACCAAATATTCCCTTTATAAAATATACTATATTTGGGTCTGTTTCACTGATCACACATGTTTGTGAGAAACAGTTCCTAATTAGCAACATTAATGGGAGCACATGACTCAAAAGTCTGATTAAAATCTTTGATGTTTATAGGTTGTAAAATATTAAGTATCTTATTCTAATGTCCAAGCATGTGCCCTCCTCACCTGCTTTTAACAATCTTGTTCAACAGGTAAAAATATTTGAATATTTCAACATTATATAACACTATATTCATAAAGGAACAAATAAAGGATTATCTTCAATTAAAAAAAGCAAAGAAAAATTTGTGTCCAAAGAAAATAGTTTCTACTTTCATTTCCATTGCATGAACTAAAAAATATGCACTAAACTAGACCTTAAAAAAGCTTCAGTCTTACCAGCACTGCTGGAAGAGTCTGGAAAACTGCATTATTTCTTGATGGTGGCCAGTGATAGGACAAGGGGAAATGGGTACCAGTTGAAACAGTGGAAATTCCATTTGCATGTGAGGAAGAACTTCTTCACTGTGAGGGTGACAGAGCCCTGGAGCAGGCTGCCCAGGGAGGTTGTGGAGTCTCCTTCTCTGGTGATTTTTCAAACTCGCCTGGATACCACCCTGTGCTCCGTGCTCTGGGTGTCCTTGCTGAAGCAGGTGGATTGGACTAGATGATCTCTAGAGGTCCCTTCCAGCTTCAGCCATTCTGTGATTCTGTGATTCCAGAAATGAAACACTCTACTGAAACATCACTTGACTGAAGGACTTCCTCATTTTTTTTCCCTTCCCTTCCCTTCCCTTCCCTTCCCTTCCCTTCCCTTCCCTTCCCTTCCCTTCCCTTCCCTTCCCTTCCC
>JAVCKT010020764.1:1460-22697 GCA_032273925.1 Rhynchotus rufescens | reverse complement strand
TATAAAAATCATAAGCAGTGATACACAGGTGAGATATCTCACATATTTGTAATAAGCTCTCAGCAAGCTGTTGTCAATTCTATATTTGCTTAAAAACATTATTTTTAAACTTCAATTAATCATTTAATATGTTTGCAAATTCTGACTTCACTGAAGCCAAAATTTCCTTCAGGGAGAAGGTGTTATGCAGTTCAGCTTCAGATATCACCTCATTTATCACTTCATAGCCATAAGAAGGAATTTCTGATTTAGGGACAAAACTCAGCTGAGTCTTAACTACAGGGCCATGACTGGTATCTCCTAAATAAAATGGGAACAATAATAAGCCCCTCCTGCCTTAAGCTTCAGCAGACATCAAGATCTGTTTTGTGCAAAACAAAAGGGTATTTTTAATTTGCATAAACTATGCAGTCATTTAATGTCAACTGATATTCAGTGGTCGCATTCATATTGAATTAATATAATACAGTTGGCAACAAGAGAAAGATTTTCCAGTTGTAAGATGTTCTGGTTAATGAATTAATAGTAATCAGGCTTAATCATATTAATGTGAAAAAGAATTTTTTAGAGCACTGTTCAACTTTCATTTGGGTTTGTTTTACATTTTACCTTTTTTATCCTCTTTTTGGGAAACGTGTTTGTTTTCTAAAGCTAAACTTGGTAGTGTAGTATTTTGGAGACTGATGCTGCTGAGGTTAAGGGTTGGCTACTGTATGTTGTTTCTTAGAAGCCAGTGCAATTACTCACATTAGGAGGCAATACAGGCAGGGTGTTTAGAGAAGCGTGATCTCAGTAGAGTAGAAACTGTATTTTCTTGTAGTTTTTACTGTGGATTTGGATGAACAAGTTGTAGTTCAAAATAAATATATTAAATCCCTAATAAATGCATTCCAGTACCTCTTTTTATGCTTATAAAAACCTTCCCCTCTGGCATCTGAAAATGTATTAAGAAATAAATAGCTGCCTATTACGACCTACAACTTTTTATAGCCCTGTGCTGCAAGAATATAGTAACAAGCTGCGCTGCCAGAGGGCAGCCCCAGCGGGTGACACGGGCAGTGACAGGCACCTGGCCAGCCCAGGGCCATGGCGGGGTTGCGAGACGCAACAGTGACCAGGACAGCCCTCGTCTGGCCTCTGTCCATCACTCGTCCAGGCCTCCATTCATCATCCATCCCTCACCTGGGCCTCTGTCCATCTCTCGCCCAGGTCTCTGTCCATTGTCCATCCCTTACTCAGGCCTCCGTCCATCCCTCTTGCCCTGGCTCTTCTGCAGGCCTAAACCTCAGCCACAACCAGCCAGGACGCTCCCACGAGTTCCATTTCAGCAATGGCTTTTAGGGCATCCTACAGTGCACTGGAATTTGTCCCATGGGGCTTACAAAATGTCCCCAGCTAATTTATCTATCTTTAGCTCCTCTGAAGATAACAGATTTGAACTGGGAACACACTTTGCTCACCTGGTCTAAAAGACACATGGAAAGCTTTTCTAAGCAGGCAGGAGGGAGAGAGGAAGATAAGGAGCCTCCGATTTACCGAAAAAGAAAATAAGTTTGAAGCGGGGGGAGCTGCTTTCCGCTCCTGGCTCTTACCTCCCCAGCAGCCCTCCTGCTTCTGGATGCTCTGCTCTCTTTCTCCAGCCAATGCCATGTTCTCTGCGCCCTCTCTATACAGCACGATGCATCTCCAGAGATTTAAGTTCAGCATGTTTTTTTCAGTTACTTATGAATGTGAGAAAGTTCTCATGAGAGCAAATACAAGTTTCACCTCACACGCTTGTTTTTTGGCAGTTGCTTGCATATTTTCCACACTGTTCCCACCAAACAACCTTGCACTGGAAAACACAATAATTAACTGTAACTTCCAGTAACAGCTGCTCTCTTTCTGTTTAGCATGATTGTTACTGCACAACAGATTATTTGTTTCAATTTTGTGCAATTTTTAAAGCCTTCCTTTTTCTCTCTTTTTTTTTCTTCATTATTAAAATATAACACAAGATTATCCAGGAAAACTATTCTATCCACTTTCACTAGTAGTTTAGATCTTTTAATCTTCTATTCCTAGAGCTTGTTAAAAAAAGTGTTTATGCTCTCATACTATGACTGTTAATGTTTCTGCTTATATGCACAATCTAATGACACAGCACCAAAGAGGAAAATAGAAGGCATGTATTTTTAGTCATTGGTGTTTCTTTGTGTTGAATCAAATATTAAAGAAGTCTGGAGAGTGTGACACTAGACAGTAAACAATTATGCAGGGTTTCCCTCTTCCATGACCCTGAGCTCTTTTGAGGGTCACAAAAGCCAAAGAGAGGAAGCCAGTAGTGACCAAGCTCTCTGGACCCGCGAGCCAGGTAGCTCCTTCCCCATGCAGGGCAGGATGGGCTAACAAGGCCCCTCTGGTCTCCCCTGGCAGACCTGCCTAGGGGATAAGGCTTTAAACGATTAGAAATGAAGCTTTCCTCCTCCACTCCAAACTGTGCTGCAATCATCCAGAAATCACGACCAAGGATGCAGCGACACACTGCATGGCAGTACGGGGCTGGCAGAGAAGAGAGGAAACTTAAACGGCTGGCAAAAGAAAGCAAGTCCTTCTGCCAGGGCCAACCCCAGGCGCGTGTCAGTGACTGGTCACTTCAGAAACCAGCACACATCGGACTGGGCAACACTGACACAGACAGACAACAGGATGAAACAACAACACAACTGGAGGGTATCCCTTCTGCTCACCCATCAGGAAACTCACCTTAGCTGCAAATTCTGGCATTCTTGGTATCACCAGGGGCACCGGTTTGGCCCCATTAACACTGACACTGCTGCCGCTGTGGGCATCAGTAGCAACAGGTGATGAAACTTTCCCCCTGAGGAACAGCTGCATTCTGTTCTATACACAGTTCTTGAGAAACCCTCCTGCCTTCCAGCTGCTAACAGCGCACCCAAACAGAAGAGAAGGAGCAATTGCACCTGGAATCCAACAGATGCAACACTTTCTGCAGTGTGACCCAGGCATCAGATAACAAACATGAAGCCAAGGCAGCAGCACATACTTGGCAGCAAACATTGCTAATTTAAACAGTTGAGTGTTTTGTCAATGCCTTTTAAAAAGATTGAAAAAATAAACTGTATTTAATAATAAAAGGCTAAACCGCAGTTATGTTGTTTTCCATAGCAAAGGAAAAAAATCAGTGTATTCTAACATTTTCAGATCAATGAAACAAAGTAAGCAAAAAAATAATAAAAATCTCAGTAGGAGAGGAGGCATAAAGCATAACAGCAACTTACCTGTATGAATTCCTAGGTCTATGAACCCTGTTTCTACCCTTCCCAAAAGACAGTAAGGGCCTTCCTATTAAAACTGCATCACACCAAACCCAGAATCAATGCATCTTCATTCATGAACATTTTGGGTGTTGTACTCTCAGATCTTCAAAATACTCCTAATTCATGGCTATGCACAGCAGTTAACATCTTTTATATACCTGTCCTGACTTCTAAGGAAAAAAGCATCTAATGCACATTTGACTTCAGTGCTGCAAGAATTGCTTCTCATGCACCTGTAAATACCCAGTGGACTTACACTTTTCAGGGTATAAAAAAACCACAGGTTTTGAAGATACTGGCACTGAAGAGCAGCACCTGAGGGGTATCAGGGGAGTGCCAGCCTTGGGGAGCAAAGCTAGGGCAGAGCCAAGCCTTGGCACACAGTCCTGGCACCTGCACACTTTGCAGAGGTGCTCCAAAGGCAGAAGCCATTGGCACATATATACAGACAACGCTAGTGCAGCGAATGCTTCTGATGCAAGAAAGTTACAATGTGATGTCTGAACAAAATACGAATATGCACACATCCATTTCAATTTGCTCTGTGACAAAAAAAAAAAATCCTAAAAAGCCAGAGAAAGCTGTTAGAAGAGCCAAATAGCCATTAGAAATCTCATTTTCTATCATGGTTCTTTGAAATTGATAAAGAACTGTACAGCTTTAAAACCCCAAAGAAAAAGAAACTGCCAAAAATTCTTACCCTGCCAGTAAGCAGATCTGTAGCCTTTTCTTCTTTCACACCTTTTATCTGTTTTTTTTCTAGTAAAAGTGGCAGCAGGTCTGCTGTTCTCTCTTGTCATGGCTCCTGCCTGCACTGCATGCCACTGGTCTTTCAGGCCCTTGAGCACCAAGCTCATGTACAACGCCCCCTTTTCAAGAAGCCAAAAGAAAAATAAAAGTAACTTCAATCTGTATTTCCAAATGTATTTCCATACAATTCTATATAGTTCCCAAATGTATACTACTAGTAAACTGGGCTTCCTGTTCCTCATCTGGTAATTACTCTCTTTTCCCTTTCTTTTGATCATCTGTATAGTTTACAGCAATCTGACAGGATATAATTATCTCACTAAGGGGCATTACAGTATGTAGGATTTGGATTTCCTCCCCCACTTCCCTCTACTCCCCTGGAAAGTTTAGAACAAGAGATTTAACTCAAGAACTGGTGGACTTTATTTGTTAAACCAGATCAGTTCTGAGAAACTGATTGCAATTTCTGGGATATGATGTAGAAATCAGTAATAAAATAATGCCATTCTTTTACAGCAAATACAGCACTGCGTCTGTCAGCTGTGAAGCTTATGGAGGTACTTGCAGGCATGAGAATCCTCGGCTGGACACCTTGGACTGCGGTGATTGCAATTACATACAGAAGAGGTGAAGAAAAGTTGCTAAGGCTGAAGCCGAAGGCATCTGGTGTAGGGCATTGTCTGGTGTAGGAAGGCAGCCCACTTCTCTTCAGAACATTAGCACAGGGACAGCACCGGGAACACTCCAAAATCCATGGGTCCTGTAAATTATAATAATCACTCTCATTGTCTCCAGCGGATTTCCTTACAAAGCTTTTTTTCCTTTTTTTTTTTTTTTAATGTGATTTGTAAATGATGTTGTTTCTTACTGCTACTATTTATATTAATATTTGAAAACTGTAATGTACAATTATATAAATGCTACATAAATATCTGAATGTAAAATATATACGGTAAATGTGACAAATGTGGCAAGACCAGATTAATCTTTAAACCATTTAGCAGCTTCATCTGTCTTGAGACACAAGCAACATGTCTATACTTTTTCTAATAAGCAGTTTGCTATTTTAAAGTCTTTATTTGAACATTCTTTTAATGTTAATTTTTTCTAATGTTAAAAATTACCAAATAAGTCCAAGACCAATCATTGCTTTTACAAAGGGTGCTTCTGTCTTCAGCAGCAGCATATGAAGCAGAGCCAACTCTTTCTGAATACTGCAAACACAAGGCAAACAGAAGGTGCCAGGCTTGGATCACTCCCATCTCCGGTGCCCAGAAAAGGAGCACGGCGCTCAGGCTGTGAGGCCAAGCACAGATGCTTCTCGTTACGTGTTTGCACAACACCAAGGGCACAGATGGGCGCTGGGCACTCTTGACTGCCATGCTGTGATACCACCCCTGGGCTCATTGGCTTTTATTATAGGGGCACTAGGTTAGTCAATGCCATTTATGCCATCTGATACCTCTCTGAAGAGACTTCTAATAATATAGCTCAAGAGTGCTGAGAGCAGGGGCTGTTTGTGTTTTCCTTTGCTTGTTTTTAATGACTGTTTTTTTAATTACATTTCCAGTAAACTGAAACTACCGAACTTTTTGCAGAGTTTCAGGGGTAGATTATGATTGCTTTTACACGGAGCATTTTTTACACTAGGGTTAATAAATGCAAAAAGTGGTTCTCTATATTTAACAATGAAAGCATAAACCTTACTACATTTAACATTACTGCGATTGAAGTACCCTTAATTACATTGTTTATGAGAGACTGAAGACTGAACTACTTCATACTGCTGTCAGACTGTTTGACTAGTACCTCTGGGGAGTATCATGAAAAGGACATGTGTATCTCACGAGAATATCCCAAAAACCTAGATTTTTAATAAACATACTAATCCATCCTAAGTAGCTCACATTCCAAGCTACAATTCTATTTTTAGGTTATTTGTTGTACTTTAAACAAAAAAAAGGTCATGAGTTTTGAAGGATTTTTTAAGGAAGGAAAGACTAGCTACTTTCCTATGCAAATAGCTGCTGGGGGAATAAGGAGCTGCCACTACACCGAGAGCCGTCAGCTAATGGAGATGCAGGAAAGCAGTGAGGCTGCAGTCAAGTGACCCGTACAGTAACACAAGCTAAATGCTCCTCAGTGATCTGGAGAGCTAGTTGTTAAGCTCATCAGTAGTTTGGGCTCCCGGGAACCTTAATAAAAATCTTCTAGGCAAGGAAAGCCCTCCTTATTGAAATAGCTGGTTGGAATAGCTCATGACAGGAAAGATCTGACCTAACAATTTTACTCCTTAGTCAACATCTGAAATTTTCCTACAGGATAATTCTGTACTTTTCTGCATAGAAATTTAGAAAAAGAGGTTTAGAGGCATACATCATTTGAGATTTCTAAATTTTCCCTTTTTTTCCTTCTTTGCTATCTCTGTTAATAAACAGTCACCCATGCCCAGAAAACATCTTCTAAAGACCAAATGAAAGTTTGTGTAAGCACAAGCAATATGAAGAGATGTCTGGGGTTGTATGTTCTCTAACTTGACAAATTACAAGCAGTATGAAATAAAAACGTATCAAAGGTTTTATTATATTTGGGCATAGATGTGTGTATATATACACACACACGGCAGAAATATGGTCAAAATGCTCACATATTTGGTCTTTTGGTCATATTTGGTCTTTTGACCACATATGGTCAAAACATCCAAATATGGTCATCAGATGGGGCCCAAATACAGTCAAAATGCCCATATATGGTAAAAAGCACATACATCCAAGTATGGTTGTCAAGCAGCGGATGCCCAAAGAAGGTTCAAATGACCATAAATGACTGAACATCCATATATGGTCAAAACACCCAATTATGGTTGATGGGTGGGTATGTACATATATGGTCAAACTGTACATATTGGTTGAAATACCCATATATGGTCCAAATGCCAGAATATATGGTCACAGGTAGGGGTGCCCATATTTGGTGTGGAGCAAAATAGCCATAAATGACCATCAGTTGTTGGATGTTCAAATATGGGAATTTTACCATATATGGCTATAATGCCCAAACAATGTCAAAATGCCCAAATATGGCCATTGGGTGGGGGTGCCCATTCATGGTAAATAAATATATATATATAGTGTGTGTGTGTACATATATATATATATATATATAAATAAAGATTTAGAGAGAGTAAAATTTTTATTCATCCGAACTTTATCGAGTCAATTATACTATGAGTAAATATAAGCTAATTGGATAGACTAATACTGAAAGTTATATAAAATGTATTGTGTTAGTACATTGCCTTGTGTTGCTACAAAATAACATCTGGTCTTGTGGGACTGCAATTTCTTGTAACTTTAATTTCTTATCAAATAACAATTTCTAATCAAAGCCATGGTTGCACAGTGCTATTTACCCATATAGAACTACATAAGTACAGGCACATTATTATGATTCACTAGATAGCAAATTTATTGCTTAATTACTTCATATAAAAATATTTTTAGATCAAAGATATGATGAGAAACTAATGAGTTCCCAGGATAGCTGAAAACAATTTTACAATACAGTTTTCCAGAAGTTTTTTGTTGTATATTATGTAGACAAAAAGGACTTAAATTTCAAAACAAATCATAATATTTTTTCATATTTGTTTTAGTTTTAATATTTGTGATTAAAATGAACACATCTGTGGTTTCCAGAACATATAAGAGAATGAAAATATAGTCTGAAGTGCTCTAAAACTTGAGTCACACCACATGAGGATTTGAGGAAGCTTTACCTTCTGTGCGAGTGTGAATCTGAGAAAACACCCATGCATCTCCTTGGTCTTGAGGCTGCTCCTATCACAACAGGCATGGCACAACAAGGACTACTGGTGCTCAAACGGATCTATGGAGAAAAAAAAAATAAATCTCCAGATCTCTGAAGACAGTCCAACATCTCATGTACACCTGGCTACAGGTACTCATGGAGGCCCCAAATTGGAAGACACAGGGATAATTAGCCTCACCTGCTACTGAAGTAACTTGGCTAAGCCAGAATTCCCTGCTGACACTACTAGTTTGCACCCAGTTGGGACTGGGCTGTCCTTTGGGTTTAGTTTACACAATAAAAACGTTTTTACTTGTTGCTGTAATTCTTAAGCAACTCAGGCCAAATTCTAGCTACCTTACTCCAGAAAGTGGAGATTCTCAGTTATGCCTCAATTTTGAACGTGGTATGGCAGAACTAAAGCCCTTCTCTACAAATATATCCCATGTTCATTCATGTCCCTTTCCCTGAAAACTAATAGTCATGGCAATGATTGCAATTAAAAACAAGCCTCCTCCTTTGCTGTTATCACCATGGCCTATGGGGGAGAAACCTTGTGACATGAACACCACCTTCGGGTCATGGTTTTGGCTGTGTGAGCGAATCTCGTGATCCATGAGCAGTTCTGCTGGCTGAGCAGCACGTTACACATGGGGCAGCTCAGGCCCTGACATCTGCAGCAGCTTCTTCTATCTAAATTTCATTTGATCAAAAACTCATGGTAAATACCATAGTCTCAGCAGACCTTCGTCATGCAATGTCAGTGCTCACAGTCAGCAAAGCAGAGAAATGCTTTCTCAGAACTACACAAATCTGAAGTGGGGAAAACTTTATTATGCAAAAGAGAGCTATCCTATTACATAACTTGGGAGCAGTCTCCAAAGCCTTGTGTCAAATGCTACTGAAATATCACACAGAAGCAGCAGGTCTGTACAGTGGATTCACTCAGAGTCACATCCTACAGGTCCGAGATGAGACGTCAAGAAGAGGCCAATGCCCCAAGCCACCAAGCAGACATAACTTCACATCACTCTGACATCTACCTCAAATAGCAGGAATTATTTTTTTGCTGCTTAGTAGGAACAGTCTTCAGAAAAAGGACTAGATTCAACAAAAAATGATTGTGCCCTCACGTGTCATCTGATGATTTCACATCACTCTGAAGTAGGTCTTAGAGGAACAGTAAAGATTTACAGTTCAGTATCAGGCTTGAAATATATCTTGACCTCAGATAGAGCAACAGGCATGCACACAATCCTGGTAGACTGCCCTATGTTTCTAATTAACTTGAAGGAATGGATGCTTTCCAAAGATTTACACAAATAACAAATACATTGAAAAGTACAGATTTCCTGGGGTGTTTTAATTTAACACTAACCAGATGCATTTGCAATAAAGACTGAATTAAAAGTGTGGTGCCTTAAAGCAGGGAAATAATTTACAATGGAGAACTTCCTATGTAGAAGGAATATGCCCCAAGAGATCCGTATGTCGGCTTGTAACAATTCAACACTGCCAATATTTTAAATGCCCTTAGCCAGGTCAAGCCCTATGGTGCATTCATCAGTCATCGGTATGAAAATCTGGTTATTAGGCTCCCTAAGGAACATGTATTTATTAAACATTCACATTTACCATGCCCTACAGGGCCTGTTCAGGCATGAAGTCACTCTGGGAGTGAATTCTTCCTGAATAAGGTCTCCTATTTAGTTGGCCATACAGTATTTAAGCGGTGCTTTTCACTGGCACAGCTCACAGTGCTCCACAGTGCTGGTAAACGGGAAAGCAAACACAGGAGGAAAGACAGTTGCTGAAAATTCCACTCAGAAGAGCAAAAGCAAGAGTATAGCTCAGCAGGGATGCTGTCAAGGGGCCACTCAGCTGGATCAGGCTGTCACACGAGACAGAAGGGAAAAATATTTCGGTCACCAAGGCTGTGGTGGGCTGAGGCCTTGCTGAGTTCTTGATAAACAAGTACAAACAGTTAGGTGTAGGCAGGCATATCTTTGGGAGTTTTCGTAACACCTGTTTATATGTGATTACTATTTTGGCACCCTTTTAAGTCATTTCAAGTCAGACTACTCAATTATTTTGTGTGGAACATCAGGATATTACACGCTGAAAAGGGGCCAGTATATTTGTAACAGATCCACGTTAGTCATAAAGAAGAACTCACTGCTCATGGTAAACAAACTCACTGGATCTGCCAAAAGTCTGTATTCTTTTTGTTTGCTAGTTTACTGGGAATTCCAAGCTCTGGACAATTTATAAGAATTTTTCAGGAGCTCTCCAGGAATTCTCACAAAATTTTCAAGGACAAAATTTCAAGGAGAAAATTTGGGTTGGGAGAAAGCATTTCTAGGAATCCATCTGCTGCTTTCTAGACATTGCACTGCTGCTTTCCACTGATTTCCCTGATGCTTTCCAGGAATTCTCCCAGTGTGTCCTAGAAATTCACCTGCTGCTGCTGCCTGGGCATTCGCTCCCGCTCTCCAGCAGGCCCGCGGCCGCAGGGGCTCCCGGGCCGGGCGCAGGCCGCAGCGGAGGCCGCGCAGCGCTGGGGAGTGCAGCACTTGGTGCCTGGACAGCACCCTGGATTTCCAGCGTGGGAAAGCACCTTTGCTGAATAATTTCTAAATTACATGTCTTGTAAAATAACCCCAACTAAAATTGCTGCTTTCCTAAATGAACAATGAATTTCTGTAGATTTTAAACAAGAGAGATGCTGAAATGAAAACAACTGTTTTATCTATTTATTATCCATTAAAGGATGATGGGAGTAAAAAACATTGTTTCCTTTCCCCTCTGGAAACATGCAAGAAGTTATTCCCATACCACATTAATTAATCATTAATTTAATTTACAGGTGTGGTCTCTCTGATTGCACTTTCTTCTTTTTAGGATATTACCAACATATCTTGCTGGCCCTAAAAGCTGTAAATTCTACACTGCAACTGGATTTCGTCACTGCAAGTTAGTGCATGTGGTAGGAAATAATTGCTAAAAGCTCCAACCACAGAATTCTTATAATTTTTTTGCAGACTTGCAGAGGTTGAAAGGTGATTTGTAGAAATCTTTGTTAGTTTTTTTTTATTACTATTGGTACATTTTTCTTTGCTAATTATAAACAGCTGACCAGCCCACATTTTTCAAAATATACTTGGTGATTGGTTTCAATGAAAGCACTCGGATTCACATACAGTCCAAGTTACTGCCTAGTGTGGGAGTGAAGACTAAATGCGAAGTCTTGCCTCAGCATTTTAGGTGTATCCACTGCATAAAGCAATGAGATATGTATTACATAAAAGCACACTTTTCCTAACAGCTTTTACTACTTTAAATTTCATTATTTAGTATTTCATATTTTAAAGGCAGGGACCAGTAAGTATTTAGCCAATACATGGAGAAGAGAACAAACCTTCCTACACATCGTTTGCCAGCTGCTATACAAGCTGCTGAAACACTCACACATATCATTTTCAAGGCTCTGTGTTGGCTGCTGAGGGTTGGATATTCCACACATCAAAATCAATTAAGGTACAGGCAGAATCCTCTTACTTAGAACAGAATTATTCACTGCCCCTTACTAGGAAATGCACTGCAAATGCTCCTGCAGCTTGAACGGTGAGGCAGAAACAGGGACTCCACAAGCTTGCTGCCCCCTCAGCCAGGTCGCTTGAGACACATTATGCACTAAATCCATCTGAAAAGGAGACCTGCCAGCTTCATTCGATCACAGATCCTATAAGCTATCAAAGCTACAGCTACAGTCATGCCCAAACAAAACCGGGCTGTCACACCATACACATTCTTACAAAGGAGTCTTTCTTCTCAAGGTTTGCAAGACTTTTAAAGTAACTCTAAGTTATTGCCTTCAACACCAGTGTAATTCACATTTGGAGCTTCCCTTCGGGGTATGTCACACATAGAAGAATATAAAAACGGAAAAGTAATATAAATAAAATATTAATACTTTAGAAATATTTGCTCTAGTAATTTCAATATCATAGTCTTGGAGCAAGTTGTTGGTATGGTTGGTATGGTATATGAGGAGGTATTTAAATCTGTTAAAGTAAATATGATTAGCGTCAGTAAATACTAACACTAATCCCTGTTTCAGGTGCTCAGGGATAAAAGAAGCAGAGAAAAAATCCCTACAATTTAGCATATGCTGACGGCCATCTGGAAAACTGTGGCATAGTGAAGTTTTACTGTCACCAGGCTCTTGATGCATTTACAGAGTTAGGTAAGAAAACTGCCTCCAATAAATACAATTTTATTTCTAATAAAATTTCATTTTCAGCCCTTTATAGACCAGCTCAATTAGTCTATAGCAGACTGAAACACTGTCCACAAATCAGTCCAGGCGCCAAGTAATTTTTGAAAAAAGTTGAAGGGTTTTTGATACCAATCACTTCATTAATACTCAAATTATGACTCTCCACCTAAAACATAGGCCTAGAGTGAAAGTCTGTAAAAGCGTATAGACCTGATCCTGTTCTTATTTACAAAGTGATAAATCAATGTAAATCATAATGAAGGCATTAAAGTTGTATCAATGTAAAAGTGGTATAAGTCCATGGACTATTGAGGCAATATTTCTACTTGTGCATTTGGTATTTTTCTCTTCAGAATATATATTGAGAAAGCTTTAAGTTTGCAACATATATATATATATATATATATATATATATATATGAATTATCTGTGATAGCTAATTTTTTAAATCCTCTGACTTCATATTAACTTGATTAATCTATAATCTCACAGCAGAATGAATTTTCACAAACACACATCTCGGTATTTTCTGATGTCCACAGAGCTGATAAAAATGAAAAGTAGTCAAAACAGCATTTTTGGTGTATGAACACACTTGCCAGAACACCGAAGGAAACATTTCCTTTCCAGGCTCCCTTCCCTAATAAAATAGCTGTAAGCATAAATAGCATAAAATAGCCATATACAGTGGTATACCTGTTGGCTTTTTCATATAATTCAGACTTTTTGTTATATCCCAGAATACTGTATTTATCCCTTAACATCTAATTGTCTGATCACAACAAGCTCCTATTTATAGACCACTGAAATCCATGGAAACACACGTATTCATTATGAAGCACATTACGGGAAGCAAAGTGAGGAAAAAAAAGAAAACAGTGCAAAGATAGGTACGCGTTCCTTGATAGTGCAGGTGAACAGCAAATGTCCCTAACAGGGAAGTGCTCACAATTCCTAAAATAGATTTCCCAGTTTAAAATTAAAACTGAGAAAACCTCCTCCCATCCATGCATACGAGCACATGCACACACCACATGAGTTTATTCGTTCCCTTTAAACCCTGAATCATCCATAGTCGGTTTTTCACATCTTTCTTGGCCCAGTCTTTGTTTTTTTGTTTGAATTACACAGATGGAGTAAGAAGATATGCTGTGGCCTTTCACAGGCAATCAGTGTGGTTGGTGGCATATCCGCCAAAGACTGGAGCCACCTCTTCCTGTCTAGGTGACTTGGAGCTGGCCATCTCCTCTGGCAAACAAGTCCTGACTCTGTTTGGAGAGTCAAAGGTACTTTGTGTTTGCCCTCCCTGTTTGCTCTGTAATGCACACAGGGGAGGGAAGATGGAGGGTTATCCACAGGCATTGGGAAATAAGGCCAGCCACGCTTCTCGGAGCACCTGCTCCCTGCACAGCTTTGTGTTCGTGTCAGTGAGAGATGCACCCGCCTATCAGCGCAAGCAGCGCCCTCAGCCGCACCTTGCTAAATAAAGCCCTTCCTCCCACGCAGTATCAATCAGCTGAATGGTGACGAAAAGAACTAGTTTAAAGGAACGACTATATCCTCCTGCTTGCCTTTCTTTTTACTTTAAAGAATTAGTTATTTGAAATTCTGCTTACTGAAATGCATTCTTCTGTTCGTAAACTTCAAGACAATTATGTAAACATTTTACTCCTGATGAACGCATTTCGTGACAGCTAGCTAGGGACTCTCGCAGTCCATAATTAATGAGCAAAAAGCACTTTATGTAGAACCTAGATAATCTGGAGCAGCAGGTATTCCTTTAAAATGTGAACCAAAACACAAAAACCTGGTGCCAGAGGGATAAGAGGGACAACCATTCTATTGATTTTCTCCAATGCTGTCAGAAGCCCACAGGGACCCTGGTTAGAGTGTTGCCCAGCCTGGGAGCCGCCCGCTCGCCATTCCAAAGGGAGAATGTAGCACGTACGCCGCAAAGATGAAATAAAGAAGTGTTCAAAGAGCACTTTAGAAAAAAGGATTGGACAAGAACATTGCAGGCAGGGTGGCCTCAGCATATTCCGCTTTATAAATTGGGCTCTGATCTGCAGTTCAGAGAACAAAAGCATAAACCAAAAAAACCCCCAAAAGCACAAACCAAAAAAAAAAATACCTCTCAAATGCAACTGAGCCACCATTGGTTACAAAGTCATGAAAACTCAAACAACATGGATTCATATTTTAAAAGTTTCTAAAATTAACCTTTTTTACCACAGCAATGAAGCCACTGCGATCATTAACAAGATGTGCTGTTTGACCATCCGATGGGTACTTCTGAGGAGAAGGAAAAAAATGCCTGTTTTTCTGTTCATAGCAACTTTCCAACTTGCATTAATTATGCATGCAGCAGAGATTAAGCTTTACTTCTGAATCATGATTACCAAACACCAATACTAATATCTCAACCAATAACTAGTATCTTATGCCAAAAACAGACTCCCAGAAAATTCAGTGTCCCAGAAGACCACAGAAAGGAATTGGCCTTTTAAAGAGTTGGGTTCACAAACTTGATATGCCTGAAAAATAACTCTGCCCTACAATTGAGATGCAATTAAAAATAACCAGAAAATTAATGTGAGAGTAAAAGAATCATTTGTTCCAACATCCTTAGTGAAAACTTTGTAGAACAGCATGCTATCTGGAACAGCAGGTTCAGAAACATAAACAGGGAATCTGCCTACCATGTTCAAAACAGTGTTTTGCCTACATTTTTTGGTAAATAAAAAAGCTTTTAATCAATTAAATATCTGGCTTTGGTATCAATTTATTCTCCTAATGGAAACAGCCTGGAACAGCATATGGGGAGTGCAGACTGATGTTTACAAGATCCAGCAAAGCTCTCAGTACTGTTGTATCTGGGGTATACATATCTGTCTGAAGACCCACTGCAACATATTGACTTGCAAAGGCCTGTGAAGCCCCTGCTTCCCAGTGCTGCCAATGTGCAGCTCTGCTTGGACTCCCTAAAATGCTGCCTGCTGGCTCTCTGGCTTATAAAACTATTTAAAGCACCTGTTTTAGAGCACTTGTAATAACCTGGGACCTATTTATCTTTGTGTTTTCTAGCTATAGGTTATTCTCAGGTCACCATTACAGCACAATCTGTAGGTAATTTTTACAACCTGGTTCTCCTGTCCTATTTTTTGTAGCATTAGTTAAAAGCACATGACATTTGTCACTCTAAGGTACCAAGCAATAGTATAATTCTGGCTGAAACATCTTGAGGAATTGAAAGTGGTGCATCTGCATAGACTCAACATGAAGCCGTTGCTTCTGATATAACCTGATTTTCCAATCTGATCCTGGATGAAGCGAGAGGAGGAGCTGGGGCAGGTGGGTGGGATGAAGAGCAGTGTATGTTTTGGACTCACAACCCAATACAAAACTCAAAGCCACTTCAGTTCCCATTGCTGTGAAGTGGCCTTTTCCTGCCATTCGCTAAAACTTGTTGATTCCTGCAGCCTCCTCTCTAAAACCACATTGATTCATAGCTGCGCAAAACACTTCAGCCTAACATCAAAGTCTGAATTTAATAGTACAGTTCAGCATAAATTAATTTTGCGTAAACACAGTCTCTTTTGTCAGTACAGAACTGTCATGAGATATATTAGGAAAATGGTTGTCTGTCCATATAAAAATGTAATTCTATTTTCTAACATAAAACCCTACTGATTTTTTGAAACTTACTGATTAGTATCAAAGCAAAGCGATTATTATAGAAATATTCATTCTTTAAAATGGTAGAAATCTTGATTCAGTCCTCAGCTTGTTTAATAATACTGTGCTTTCTATGAAAAATACGTTTATTTTCTTATAGAAACTCCAAAATATCCAAAAATTTCAACAAACAAGCATGGCTCTATTGCATATGAATAGCAAATTTAGTAAGTTATAGTCATAACTCTAGTTGATTATATTTAAATGCCTCAGAATATCCATCTTCTCTATAAAACGGCTCTGGCAGCACATGAAGTTCAGTGCTCTTGGCAAACACAACTTGTTAATATTAAGTTGCTGTTGTTTGAGAGACTCAGGCCTGATGGATGCACACAGAGTGAAATAAATTCCAGTGAAGACACTATACATTCAAACTAAGCAGCAACAGACATTACTGATACTGCTGAAAGACACGCTATTCATCACTTCTTACCACCCAAATTCTACTCTCATTTATATTCCCTCAAGTAGAAATTTTAGTTAAAAAAGCTGTTAGTTATGAGAAAATATAAAACATAAAATAAAAAAAGCAAACTTATACACACAGGAAATGACAGGAGAGAAAAACTGATGCTAACAGTTAAAAATAAAAGAATATCTATTAATTTTCAATAAGCCCAGGGGAAAGAGGTCTGAAGCAGTGTGCGGAAGGCAGTGCTAGCATGGGCAGTGTGCTCGTCCTGCACCTCAGGAGGGAAGATCTGGGATCCCAGGCTGCTGCCGGGAGCCTGGCTCCGCGGGGTGACTCCTCGGCAGGGCCTCCCACCCTACACGACTGCGGGGCGCAGGCACAGGGTGTGTTAAGGGCTCTCGCCACTGCATGCTGCCATTTCCAGCAAAGAGAATCTTCCTGAAGTTACTGCAAGACAGCTCCTTCTGGATATGCTGATGTGGGAAAAAGGGTGCACTGTACAAGCATGGCAGCATTTAAGAGTGATAATGCTGGCCAATAAACATCAGTGCACATAGGACGTGGTGAGATCAGGAGTCTCCTCTCCAAAGTTTTCCAAATGTACCACTCTCAAGAGAGAAAGAAGGAATTAAACTCTGCTCTGACGATACCAGTTTTTGTTTTCTGTCCCTTTAATCTGAGCAGGACACAAGTTTCTCAGTTTCCTATGCACAGACAATTTGTTTACCTGAGAGTACAAGTGCCTTTTTTAAAAAGCATGACAATAAAAAGCTCTTTTATCAAGCATTTACATCTAAAGATGACAACTTTTTTTTATTTTTTTTTTTTTAAAGAAAATAAATCTAATAATCAACTGGAAAGACATACTAGAACAAAACCTGTCCCTGTGTTGTCCCTAGTGTGCCAGTGTTGTCCCTACTGTGCCCAGAGAAACTCATGCCAAGAGAAATTAGATTCACAGAGTTGGTCAGCCTTAAACCTAGGTACAAAATTTAGGGACAGAAAATTTTGCCCAATTAAGTCAATCTTAATATTTCACTGACTGCCAAAGGGATCGACCTCTCGTGTTAAAATATGATTTGCCCCTTGTTCCAGGGACACTGTTCCCTAAGAGATAAGTACCAGATAATGGCAGAGTTTGTAGAAGACAGGCTCTTTTTTTATTCCCTCAATAAATACATAGCATTTTGTTTTACTGTTGCACTTCTCTTGGCTTGAAGTGACATATAACAACAACATAAATATCCCAAGAACCAATGACCCAGGGTCTTTTTTATAAACTATACTCACATGTTGGTACCAGTAACATGACGCAGTAACATCGCGACAGCTCCTCACTCCAGGCTGGCTTCAAGGCAAAGAAAAAATGTTATGGCCAAAGTCTTTATTTCTGGTAGATATCTACCCAGCTGGGGCAAGAAGATCCAGGGCCAAAGGAGTGCGCAGAGCCAAGACAAAAGCAGAGCACAAAATGCTAAATATTGTACTGAGCTTGTTTGAAGAGTTATATGCAACCATATCTCATCTGTACATTGGTTGTAGTGTGAGTGAACACACAAATCACCACAGTTTGCCCCACAGTTATTCTGGCTACTTAAATGTTCATGTAACAAATCACTGTCATGGGAAGGAAGAGAGCAAGAAGCACCAGTATTATAATGCATCAGTAAATCTGCAGCAAGAGGTCTAGACTAAAGCTCATTGAATGAGGTTAATCAATCATTTATTGGAAAGCTCACCCAAAGCAATCAGGAGAGTAGAATAAAAAAAATCAACTTCTCGTTATTGTATCTTGTGGATACTCCCTCTGTCAACCTATTGTTGCTTGCAAGGTGGTCCAAGGTGGTCCAATCTTCTGCTCTCAGGCAAACGAATCTCAGGCTCTAATTCATGCTTTGCTGTAGCCACTAGAGGTCGCGTTATTAAGGTTATTTTTCTAGTCTCTGGGCTTTATTAGCCCTCAACAGGTGCTGGTCCCTTCATTTCATTCTCATTTTAAAATGTAAATTTTAAATGGAATTGATGGATGCTGATGAAGCTTATATTGAATTCAATAATGATGACTCCAGCATGTGAGTTCTCAATATATGATGGCAAATTGAGGAAAAAAATAAAAGTTAAACCACATCCTACCCTTACAGAGTGTAAATGTTATGTAAATTTGGCTACTGCATTTGCCATTAGAGACCTGAGCTGGAGTCCCACACCATCACATTCTTGCTTATTTTGTCATTCTGTTACATAGTTCTGAAGGGACAGACCTAGGAGAGATGGGGCCCCGGCTTGTGCTGCAAATGCCTGGGAACCTGGGGTGACCCTGAAAGGAAAACGTGAGGCTACCAGTTCTTCTCTTGTGCCGTTCATGATGAACTAGAAATGAGGCCCCAGAGCATGAAAAGCAGAGACATGAAGGCACTATGAGAAAAATAGAGGCACTTGCAGAGCCGGCTGTGCCATTTTGGCCTACTTCAAAGTGACAAAGATACTGCTAGGTGCTGCAGTTACAGTTTAAAAGCTCCATATATTTTAATCACAAGCTGATAATTCTCAGCTTTCTGATACTTTTGACTTTGAATCTAAACTGAAAGTTTCCCCTTGCTGAGTATGACCCAGTTTGAAAATGGCTCTCCTTTACAGCCAGGCAGAGAGCTTTGCACATTTTGGGTACCAAGAAATCTGAAATCAAATTGCAACCAGTAATCAGCAGAAGTCCACCTTACCAGAGGAGGCTCCAGCAACTTCCTTGCTCTCCTGGCTCTGCAGAAGTAATGCATGGTTGCTTCACATACACAGGGCTGAGAGGTAGAAGGTTGAGCACATAGAAAGGTAGGAAGTCTCCCCATATAGCTAGAAATAGCTAGAAATGTAGAGAAGGTTTCTAATCACCCCTGAAGCTCTGCATTAGCCTCCCTGGGGAGGGTGAGATGAAAGAAATCCACCTCATTATAGGGCAGTCCTTGATCACTGGCCTGGGAGGGGTCGCAGGCACCCGGGGTCTCCCGCAGCCTGTCACAGCTCGGCCACTGCTGGCAAGGAGAGCTGGCTCTGCCCAGGATTACTGCTGCGCCTCAGCGCTGGCAGGTGACAGAGACAAAAATCCTGGCACAAATTCCCAGGGATACAGAATACTTAAAAGACAGGCAGAGCAAAGAGAACTTAGGTGGCTTTTAAAGTCTATTCTAAAACACCACGCACTTCAAAGAATTGACTATGCTCTCTTAGTGCATTAGTTCCAGCCAGCAGCTGTAAACTTATTTCTAAAGACTTAATTGTCTTGTCTGCCTCAGTTCAGCTGATTAGTCTGGTTTCTTGTAATTAAGATTGCATTTCATGATTCTCAGTCTTATTAAATTAATGTTTACAGTTTTGTATGTTACAAAAATACTTGCCATTATTTTAATTAAATTATTCATAAATGGCATTGGTTCCACTTCAGATATATGTATAATGAGAATAGGGCCAAGCAAATGCATCATTCACCATAAATTTTGATGTATCTTTGTCTGTTAACTACAGATACATGGAAGTGTTCACTTTAAATGCAAATCTTTCTAATTTATCTTGTTTTTTGAAAAAAAAAAAAAAAGAAGAAAAGTTTCTTCAAGTAAAACACAGAACTCACCCTTTATTCATCTTTACACCTCTTTTCAGGTGAAGTTGTCAGTCCTGCCATGGCTCTGAGAGTCTGCTTGCCCAGATCCTTCAACATGTTGCAAAACACACTGAGAATAAGGAGGAAGCTGCTTTTTCTCTAGTACAGCCATACAAACATCATCAGCACTGTAGTACAAAACAAGATTAAGCATCATACTCTATCCTGTTATAACACTACCCAGAGCGCATCTCGACATATGTGAATTATAATTTTTTATATTTCTCCTCGTAGCTAGAAGACTGACTGTTTTAATAACACAGATCTAAAGCAACAGGCCAAATTCAGTCACCCCATTGAGACCCATAGGGCATATCCAATTTATGCTGTTGTAACCAAGCCATTTCTGGCTCCCACCAGGGAAATATAGCAAAATTTGGCCCAAAGTCCAAAAGTAAAATGCTTTGGGAATTTTGTGTCCTGTGAGTTGATCATTTAGCTGGAGCAGAAGAGGTTGGTAAGATGCTTATTTCCCATGCTACAACCGAATTGGATTTGGGGGGAGGAAAAGAAATTATAACAAGTCACAAGCTGAAAGTCAGGTCATCCCTTACTTTGCTAATCTGTCACAGGACTGGGGCAGAGAATCAGAAGAGCTTCCCTGCTGCTCAACCAGAATGTGACCCAGCAACTTTCCTTTCACTTAGAACCAGGGCACAGACTGAAATACACTGAAGATGATCCATATTTAAAATAACATTTGAAACTCTATCTTGAAAGGCTGGGTTTAGAATTGTTCCCTCTCCTCTCTGAGCACACAGTTAAATGCCTTCTGTTATACATCAAAATAATAATCTTTCTTTGCTCTTCTCTCTGTTTAGAACTCTCACTTCCACAGTAAGTGCCTGGTTTAGGCTCGAATGCTTATGGTAACACTTCCAGACACCACCCAAAGGAACAGTCCTGGATAATGGAGATAGGATAGCTGAGAGTTAAGCAGAGTGGGGTCGCTGTGGGTTTAATCAAAAGTTTTGCTGGCAAAGTTCTTATAGCACAAAGCAAGATACACTGAAAATGGGCTTAAGCACAGTTTTAATATGCACAGGGAGTCTACTGGAATCTAACTTCTCAGTATGTCAACTAAATTCAACTAAAATAGGTATGTGGTACTGATTTCTTTCATTAATCATTTGGTACTGATTGGTACTATTTTATTTCATCTGTTCATTTTCATTGATGATGGCTTTGGGGTGGGGAGAGGAGCAAAACCAAAGGCCATCTATAAGGAATGAAGGTACATATGCATTTACACACATACTCTAAGAAACTACAATTTAAAC
>JAVCKT010020762.1:0-16319 GCA_032273925.1 Rhynchotus rufescens | reverse complement strand
GGCGCTGTGGAGCGTGGAGCGGCCCCGGCGCGCCTGGAGGGCCGAGCGCGCCGTCGGCGTGGACTGCAGCTCGCCCGAGCCGCGCTGCATCTGGCTGAGCAGCCTGTGCCGCGTCGGGGCGGCCCCCGCGCGCCCGCGGCCCCGCAGGGTGAGACGGGCGACGGCGGGGGGGTCCTCGCTGCCTTCCCTCCCTTCCTGCCCTGGGAGCGGGGGGGAGGCACCCGGAGGCGGGGAGGGCAAGGGGGGTGTCCGGGGGTTTTGCTCGGCCTCGGTGGTCTCTGCTCCCTGGCACCCCGTCTTGGAGGGGGTTGTGTGCAGTTTGTTGTGCCAGCCTCAACCATCCCGGGATTCTGTGCCTCGCTAGAGGGTGGTGGGCTGCTCAGAAACTGGGGAAGGGCGGAGAAGTGCTGTGCCGTCCGTCTCGGGGCGACACGCGGGGTGCTGGGGGCGCGCGGGCGAGCCGGGGCGGGCAGCCTGCCCAGTGCTGGGCTGCGCCTCCGCTTGCACAAACGATTATTGTGACGGGCTCGGTGCGTGTCCTTCTGAAAACAACTGTGTCCGGCTTTGTGCAGCGCGTTAGCGCCGGCGGCTGCTCTGCCAGGACTCCTCTTGCTAGTGCCGGGGCCGAGGGACGTTCAGCAGCACCTCGGCTCTGCTTTGGCCAAGTTTCAAGCAGTTGGTGCACAAGGAGGGCAATGAATCCCCCTCACTGGGATGGCCCTGCTCCTGGCGGGGTCTGGGCTCTGGCATTTTGGGGGACTGTGTTAACGAGGGGGCCGCAGCTGGTCGCGGCACGCAGGAGGCTTGGGCTGCAAATAAAATAAAGAGGAAAGGCAGGGAGATAACAGGCTTCCTGCAGGGAGAGGGGACAGGGAGTCGGGAGCAAATGGCCAAGATGACAAATCAGGTGTCAAGCGCCAGTGGTCCCCACTGCTCCGGGGAGCAGTCGTCAGGGACTATTTTATCCCTGGGCTGTGGCATCTTGTATGAGCCTCAGCCAGTGACTTCTGTGTCCAAATGTGCTCCAGCCGGGGCAGACGAGGAGGGGAACGGGGGCGCAGTGAGGAGAGCCTGGCCTGGCACAGGCTGTGCTTGCCCATCCCCTCGCACCGTCCCCTTGAGTCTTTGCAGCAGGTGACTTTATGCATCCGGCTGCAAGCAGAGATCGGAGGAAGGTGATAGGGACTGTCAAGGCTAAAAACTGCTTTTAATGCAAGCGCTTCTGTGGCCTCTCTGCAGCTCCTACATAGACTGTGCCCAGGTGGGACCAGGCTCTGAGCCAGGGTTCCATGGATTTGCAGGGTGGGGACCTGGATAGGCTGCGTCCCACTTGGGCACCTGCAGCATCTGCCCGGCTGGTGCCATCTGGGAGCCTGGCCAGGCAGGTGGGAAAAAACCACTGTGAGGTCCTGCGGACAGTGGGAGGCCAATGGGGCTGGCGATGGGGGTCCCGGGGGTCCCTGGGGCAGCTGGTGCCACCGCTAAGTGCTCTGTAATGGGCACATGGGGGCCGTGTTGTGGGCGCCCCCCAGCTCCGGCGCTGCCCCGTCCCCAGCGCCGGCGAGCGGAGCTGGTGTCGCTGCCGCCACCGCCCTCCACGGGGCTTGTCGGGGCTGGTTAAAATCAGCAGGGCACATTCAGCTGTCAGCTTAAAAATAATCCAGCGCGCCGGCGGCCCAGACAATGGCGAGCGCAGATGGGGAGAGGCGCCGGGGCGCGCGCGGCTCCTGCTGCAGCGTCACCTCCCGCAGCCCCTGCTGCGGCGGGCAGGGAGGGATTCGGGTCACGGCCTTGTGCCCCTTGTGCCGGTGACGGGCTCTGCATCGCAGCCCTGTCCCTCGTGGGGATGGGTCCCTGCTCGGGATGCAGGATTGGTGCCCGGAGGCAGCTGGATTGGAGGAATGCAGCTCCAGCAGGAAGGACAGGGCTTGAGGATGGGGTTGCGGCTGCAAAGCCAGGACTGGAGCGCCCGTCGTGGCACCCATGGGACAGCCACCAGTGGGTGCCCACAGCTGCCCTTGCCCCCTGCTTTGCTGCCATGGGATGAAGCAAAACCCCCAAGGTTCCCCGTGCGAGTCACTCCCCTGCGCTGACTTGGCCGGGCTGCTGATTCCAGGGAATGGCTGTGCCGCAGCAGGACAAGATGCTGGGTTTGCACCCATGAGTGCCAGGACTGTTGGGCAGCGGGGACCACGATGCTGGGCACGGCCCTGCTCCTGCTGCCCGCCCTGGCATTTCCCAATGGCAGCTCAGGGCACCTCAGGACCAGACAAAGGCTTTTTGTGCCCCATCCCTTTGTGCCTCCCACTGCTCCAGCCCTGCCTCTCCTCTGGATCTGGCCTCATCTCTCCCTCCTTCATCCCTTCACCTTCCCTCGCTGCCTGCCATGGTGCCCACATAATGACAGCAGGAGGAGGAGGAGGAGGAGGAGGAGGAGGAGGAAGGGGTGGCTTAGCCTGGGGTGCGGAGCAATGGGAGCCGCTCCAGGACACGTCCTGCCCTGGTGCCAGCTCCCGGACCTGGCTCTGGAAAGCGGCTCCTGGGCCTCCTGGCCAAGCGCGTCCCGGGAAGCCGCTTTCCGGCTCACCCGCGCTTGCTCCCGGTTATTACCAGTAACTGTCCCCTCCTGCTCCAGCCCCTGCATGCTCCTGGATCCCCTTCAAATCCCCCCTTCCTTCACAGGACGCCAGACCCTGTTTCCAACCCTACCTCCCTCCAGACTTTGCTGGCACCATCCCATGGACTCCAGGGTTCTGTGATGCTGCAGGGAAAGTGAGACATGTGGCTGCTTCACCCCTGTGGATGGTGACACCAGGAGTGATGGATGCAGCTCATTTTTCCCCCCCTTTTTTTCCTGGTGCTTCTCTTCCCAAGATGTCCCTGGAAGCTGCTGTACGGGGGATGCTGCTCTAGGGATGCTGCTCTAGGGATGCTGCTCTGGGAATGCTGCTCTGGAGCTGCTTTCAGGGCGGCTTGCGGGGCTGCCCTGCAGTGAGGGTGCCAGGACCCGCTGCCACCAAAGTGACGTGTGGCTCTTTGCTCCCCGCAGCCGACGCCGGGCCGGAGAGATGGGGCGTCCCCAAACGACAACGCGCCCCCCGAGGAGCCCTTCCCCTGGGTGGGCCCAAAGGCGGTGGCGCTGCGCAAGAGCCCCCAGGGCGGCTTCGGCTTCACCCTCCGCCACTTCATCGTGTACCCGCCCGAGTCGGCCGTGCACTCGTGCTCCAAGGTAGGGCCGGGCACCGCGCCGGGGACCCCACGGGACAGGGGGGCGGATGCCAACGGGGGGAGACCTGCTTGCTGCTGGTCCTGGGGAGGGTTGTTGGGCATCTGCCGTCCCGGCGGCGCCGAGCTACTCGGAGCGCGCTCAGAGGCAAGGAAGAGGAGCCGGCACCATCTCCGGAGACACCCCGGAGCTCTTCCCTCTGGAGAAGGGAATCGCCAGCTCTGACTCTTGAGCACTGAGTATCTTGGCATTCCTTGCAATGGACAGAAATGCCAGGAGAAGCTGGGGGAGATGGCAGCGCTTCAGCCTGGGATGATCTGCAAGCCGTGCTGGGCAGCGGCACTTGTGGCACAGGCACCGGTGGCACGGGGACCGCCATCCTTGGGGCGTCTCGCCAGCCCGGCTGACCTGGGATGCGCATTGGCCTCGGGCAGCACCACGGTGACACCAGCACCGCGGTGACACCAGCACTGCGGTGACACCAACGCAGGGGCAGCCCCGGCTCTGGCTCTGCTTTCCTGAGCATCCTGCAAAGCGCTGGGATGTGATCCCGTCTGCGCTCTCTGGAGCCAGCGCCGGCTCCTCGGTTTTCGCTCCACTTCTCTGTGCCCTGCGGGACCAGCGCGGGCTGTTCCGTGCCCCAGCAGACAGGGAAACACGGTGGGAAGTGAATCATGGGGTGGGAGGAACGAGGCGCCCCCGGTCACGCCGGGAGCTGCTGCCGAACCGGCTCGGAGTCGCTCGCAGCCTCGTCTGGGATGCTGCTTTTCCCACGCTCCTGCTTTGGCTTCTTCTTCTGGGAATCTCTCCTTTCTGCGCTGGAAATGTGGATCTTTCCCCTCTGTGGCACCGGAGAAGAGGAGATGGCGACCTGCAAAGGGGACGTTGGTCAGGAGCCGGTGCTGGAGCCAGCTCCGTGCCGAGCCTCTCGCTTCCTTGCTGCACACATCTCCAACCTGGATCTATTCTCCTGGGAATGGCCACGGATGAGGGGCCCATCCTGCCCTGTGCTGCTGAGCACAGCGGGGAGAAGCCAGCGGGGCCGACAACGCCGGTTGAAGCCTCCGCATGGAGCTGCCTCAGGAAGAGCTGCCGACGGCCCCGGTGCCGGCTCCGGAGGCAGCGGAGCCGCCGGGAGGCATCCGGAAGCGGCGCTGCTGGTGGCGGGCGCTGCGCCGGGCGCGGAGTTTCGGTGCCGTTGACTCAGCGGGCAGGGCCGGGCGCTCCGACGGGCGCTCCGCATTCCTCGTGCCCCGGTTTGGCACTGCCGGCCGTGACGTCGGCCCCAGGTGCTGCGGGGCGAGGAGCAGCCCCTTTCCTCCTGCCAGCGCCCGGAGCACCCCTTGGGACGCCCCTTTTCCTTCTCGGTGCATCATTCCCTGGCAGCAGCCCTGGGCCGTTCCTGTCCCCAAGCGCAGCGTGTCCCCAGGCGCCACCCCGTCCCCGTGTCCTTGCCCGGCTGGCCCTGGCACTGGGAGAGCGGGGCCGTGCGTGCCTCGCCGTGCCCGTCCGCGCTCGCTGTCAGCTCGCGTTGGCCACGGGCCACGGGAAGCGGCAGCGCCGGCGCCCGCGGCCGGGCCGTGCACGTGGCTCCCTGCCGGGACACGTGTCCCTCCGAGCAATCGCAGCACTAAATATAGCCGCAATACAGCCCCGGCCTGGCCCCGCTGCCCCCGGCCCCTTCCCCGCGGCTCCGGTGCCATCCTGCTGCCCGGGCCGCGGCCGGGAGCATCTCTCTCCCTGCGCCCACGGGCTCCGGGGAGCCCTGGGCACCTGGCGCGGGGTCAGGCCCTGTGCCCCCCTCGACCACATTCCCCCTCCCTGCTCTGTCCCTGCAACGGGCCACAACCCTGGATCCCGGCGCTGCTCCGAGCCCGCCGGCCACCGGCTCCACTGACAGCCCCGGGGGAGCCAGTGTCACAGTTAATTTTACCGGTGGTAGCAGGAGGCTTCGGGTGCCTGGAGGGCTCTAGAGGGTCCTCAGCCACAGGGGCGAATTCCCCACCCGGGACCCCCCTGCCCACCCCATTCCACCGCATCCCGACACTATTTCTCTTTTCCTTTGGCAGGAGGAGGAGAACGGCAACCGAGCGGGTAAGGAGCTGCCCCCGCGCTGTGGGGTGGTCCAGGTGTTCCTGGCATGGGGACACCCTTGCAGGGTCTGTCTGGTGGCCACGACATGGGTAGCACAGCCCTAAATACAGGCTGGGATGGGGCGACTCCGTGCTCCGGTGCCGCTGGCACGGGCGGGAGAGCTGGGTGTCCTCAAAGCCCTTTGGGGCACAGATCGAGGGGACTGTGGCAGTGCAATTGCCCTGTGCACGGTGGGACGGGGACACGGGGACGTGGCCAGCGCTGCTCCTGGAGGCTGCGGGTGACTTGAGCGGAGGCGATGCCGTCAGAACCCATCGGCGCTGACGGAGCCGGGGCTGACAGGAGCGCCGGGGCCGCGGGGCTGCAGCGCCGGGCTCGGGAGGGAGCAGAGGGGAGGGTGAGGGGCAGCGTGTGTGAAACGAGGGCACGTGTGTGCACAGAGGTGCAGAGCATGTGTGCATCCTTGTGCACGCGTGTGTGAGGGCAGCTGTGCATGCATGTGCAGAACATATCTGCATGGATGTGCATGCTTGTGCATGTGTGTGAGGCCAACTGTGCATGCATGTGCAGAATGCATGTGCATGCATGTGCAGAGTGTGTACATGCTTGTGCACGTGTGTGAGGGCAGCTATGCATGTGCAGAGTGTGTGCATGCATGTACAGAGCATGTGTGCACGGATGTGCATGTGTATGTGAGGGCATCAGTGCATGCATGTGCAGAGTGCATGTGTATGCAGCAGTGCATGTATGTGCAGAGCGTGTGTGCATGGATGTGCATGCTTGTGCATGTGTGTGTGAGAGCAGCAGTGCATGCATGTGCAGAGCATGTGTGCATGGATGTGCATGCTTGCGCACATGTGAGGGCAGCTGTGCATGCATGTGCAGAGTGCGTGCACGTGCACAGTCATGCATGCGTGCGCACGGCGGTGCATACGTGTGTGAGGGCGGTGTGACCGCTCGCTCATGCGCTCTGCCCCCTGGAGCAGGTCCCCCCCGGAGCCGCCTGGAGCCCATGGACACCATCTTCGTGAAGAGCGTGCGGGAGGACGGGCCCGCGCACCGGGCTGGGCTGCGCACAGGTGAGCCGCTCCCCGCGCTCCCGCTGCGCTCCAGGCTGGGCAGAACTGCTGGGGCCGGGATGAGGCTGCCCCGCCGGGGGCTTCCCTGCGTGCGGAGCCGTCACCTCCTCCTCTGTCCCGCAGGAGATCGTCTGGTTAAGGTGAACGGGGAGAGCATCATTGGGAAAACCTACTCGCAGGTCATCGCCCTCATCCAGAACAGGTAACGCTGGGGATGGGGGCGTAGGGGGGACGCGGAGGGGACACAGTGGCCGGGGGCAGGCAGCGATGTGCGGTCCCAGCGCAGCGCCCTGAGCGGCACCGCTCTCTCCACAGTGACGATGTGCTGGAGCTCTCCATCATGCCCAAGGACGAGGACATCCTGCAGCTGGTGAGTCCGGGGCAAGGAGCCGCCTGGCTCCAGGGCAGCCTTGCTCCGCTCCCCAGGGCGTCTCCATCAGCTCCATGCCGCTGCTGCCAGCATTGCTGGTCTTGTTCCCAGGGCGCGGATTCCCTAGCAAGGGCTGCCTGGGCTTTGCTGGCAATACCGGCATTCCCACGGGTGGAAAGGATGGGGACATGGCCTTTTGTTAGGGGCTCCCAAGCGCCCCCCAAAGATGGGGACACATGAGGTTTTGCAGCTGCTTGCCTGGTCCAGCGGTGTCTGTCCCAGGGCTTCCCAGCGGTGACACTGCTGGTGGCCGCCCACACGGCAGCATTCCTGCCGTTCCTCCATCCCAGCTTGCCCCTTTCCGGGGGCCCGGTGCAGAAAGGGACACCTGGGGCAGCGGGACAGGATGCTGGCGCTTTGGAGGGCGGCACTGGTGGGCAGGAGCTGCGGTGCCCGTCCCTGAGCGTTGCCGTGCCCCACAGGCCTACTCGCAGGACGCCTACCTGAAGGGCAACGAGCCCTACGCCGGGGGGGCACAGAGCATCCCCGAGCCGCCCCCCGTGTGCTACCCGCGCAAGACCTACCCCTTCCAGGCTCGGTCCGAGCCGCCGGCCGACGCACGGAGCAGCCGCCCGCCCGCGCCGGGCCCCGCGTCCCCACCGCCCGCCGCTGGCGGCCACGGTAGCCCCAGCTCATCGGCATCCTCCGCACCCAGCAAGCAGCCCGCGGAGCACCGGAGCCGCGCGGCGCCCAGCCGGCAGGAGTGCCAGCAGGCCCTGTGCCGCTGGTTTTGCAGCCGGGAAGCTCGCCGGAGCGCCTCGGAGGAGCGGCGGCACGGGCTGGCGCCGCGCTGCCGCAGCGCCTCGCACGAGCGCCTGGGGCCGGTGGCGCGGGGCTGGCCGCACAGCGCCTCGCACGACACCCTGCTGCAGCAGCCACGTGCTGCCTGGGCGCCGCGCGCCCGCTCCGAGAACCACCTGGGCTCCTACGGGCGCTGCGCCGAGGCGCCGGAGCCCGCCGGGCGCCGCTGCGCGCGCAGCGAGAAGCCGAGCCGGGCCGCAACGGCGCCCACCGCACACCCCGGCCAGCCCAGCTACGCGCCTTCCTCCTGCTCCTCATCCTCCTCGCCCCGCGAGCCGCCCGCCGCCCCCGTGCACAAGCACCCGTCGCAGCCCAACCTGCCCAGCGCCGACGACGGCGGCTACATCGGCTACCGCAGCTACAGCCCGTCCTTCCAGCGCCGCACCGGGCTGCTCCACGCGCTCTCCTTCCGCGACCCCCATTTCGGCGGCCTTCCCACCTTCAACATCCCGCAGCGCCCCGCATCCAAACCCGCACCCTGCCCGGATGGAGCAGCCTCCCCGGCGCATCCCAGTCCGCTGCCCGCCCAGGCTGCCGAGGCCGTTCCGAGGATGGAGAGCGACGTGCGGACGCCGGAGCCGCCCGGCGAGGAGCGGCGCGAGGAGGTGGTTCTGCGGCAGAAGCCGCCCACGGGGCGCAAGGCACCCGCTCCGCTGCGGCAGATGAACTTTGTGCTGGCCGCCGACGCCAGGCCGGCGGAGCCGGGCGGCAGAGCGGCGGGCGAGCGGCCCGGCCGGCGCGTGGCCCCCTTGGCAGCCCCCGAGGACTCCCTGGCCTCCATCCCCTTCATCGGTGAGTCGAGGGCTGCACCTTGGACTTGCTGCTGCTTGCGGGGTGGGTTGTCCAGTCTCGGAGCATCCTCGGGACTCGGTGCACAAGACCAGACTGGAAAGGTCCCCATGCAGAGGGACAGACTGGGATGCAATGGGGACAAGTCTTCTGCAGGGACCACCCAGATGGAGGGGGCATCTCCTACTAAGTGGCTTTGCTGGCAGTGGGAGAGCATCTCTAGTGGGGACCTGGCATCTGTGAGAAGACCCTGGACGGGGGACTCAGCGGGGTTGTCTCATCTCCTCCTGCCGCTGCTGCAGCTGAATCCCCCTTGTCTCCTCTTGCAGACGAACCCACCAGCCCCAGCATCGACCTGAAGGCCAAGCACGTGCCGGCCTCCTCGGTGGTCTCCAGCGCCATGAACTCGGCACCTGCCGTCAGCACCAGCCCCTCCTCGCCCTCCTTTGCCTTCGCCCTGAGCCGCCACTACTCCCAGGACTGCAGTAAGTGCCAGGACGGGACAGGGCTGCCGTTGCCTCCCTTCCCCGCTGCTCTCCCCCAGCCGACCAAAGCCAGTGCTCCCTTGCAGCGCTGCCTCTTTTGGGTCCCCCTGCCCGCCCTCATTTGCTCGGTGCTCTCTGCTGGATTTGAAATCATGCAACAAAACAGGACCGAGACCCAGATGTCCCGGGCCAAGCCCTGAAGCCCTTCACCTCCCTGAGATCAGCGCAGGCTGAACCGGCTCCTGCCGGCATCTGCTCCTAAGCCAGGGTCATGCATCCCCTCGATCCCATGCATCCCCTCCGGATCATGCATCTCCCTGAACCTGCGCATCCCCTCGGGTCCATGCACCTCCTTGAGCCCATGCGGCGCTTCAGGTGCTCGCCTTGATGTCCCTTTCCCCCAGGCAGCATCAAGGCGAGCCGCCGCTCCTCCTACCTGCTGGCCATCACGACCGAGCGCTCCAAGTCGTGCGACGACGGCCTGAACACTTTCCGCGACGAGGGCAAGATCCTAAGGTAGGGCTGGCCCTGGCACTTGCCCGCCCCGTCCCTGCCGCCCTATCCCGCTCACAGGCAGCCGCTTCCCTTGCAGGAGGCTGCCAAGTCGGGTCCCCAGCCTGCGGATGCTCAGGAGCTTCTTCACCGACGGGGTGAGCACTTGGTGGCTGCCAGGAACGCGGATCCCTTGGGATGTCCCCCGCTTGGGTCCCCTGCATCATCTGCTCCTGCGCTCTCCGGATTTGGGGGTTTCTCTCACCTGGGCATCCCCAGCGGGATATCTGTGGAATATCCATCGTGCTGGGATGGCCCCTGGTGCTGCAGCGGGGCTGAGCAGGGCGAGCACCGTCACCCAGCGCTGCCCCTTCCCCTCCTGCAGTCCCTGGACAGCCTGGGCACGTCCGAGGAGACCCGCTCCAAAAGGCACTCCGCTTGCGACCTCTCGGACGTCCCGTTCAGCGACGTGCGCAGAGAGGGCTGGCTCCACTACAAGCAGATCCTCACCAAAAAGGGGAAGGTGGGTTCCCGCCGGCGCCCGGCCCGCAGCCCCCGGAGCCGCCGGGCAGCTCCGAGCGCCTCCCTTCTCCCCGCAGAAAGTTGGCGGCGGCATGCGGCAGTGGAAGCGGGTCTTCGCCGTGCTGCGCGCCCGCTCGCTTTCCCTGTGCAAGGACAGGCGGGAGGCGCTGACCTGCGCCCCACCGGCCCCAGGTGAGGAGGAGCCGCCGATCAGCGTCCGAGCGTGCCTGGTGGACATTTCCTACAGCGAGACCAAGAGGAAGCACGTCTTCCGCCTGACGACCGCTGACTTCTGTGAATATCTCTTTCAGGCAGAGGATCGGGAAGACATGCTGGCCTGGATCAAAGCCATCAGGGAGAACGGCAAGGCCGAGGGCGAGGTGAGAGCCACATGGGGCTCCCGGCTGCCTCTGGCTCTCCCGGCGCTAACCGCCTCGGCTCTCCCGGCTCTTTGCCTCGCGCTGCTCCCGCCGGCCGGCGCACGGGGCTCGGCAGGGCAAGAAGAGCGGCTCGGTCGGCGCGGGGACGGGGATGGAGACGGGGACGGTGCCTGCGATGGGCCCGGCCACATGCAGGAGGTGTTGGCATTAGGGAGAATGGGGGATGTGGAGCAGCTGGATGCATCCTGCTCTGCAGGAGTGGCACTGGCTGCTCTGGTGGTGTTCCTGGTGATATTCCCGGTGGCGTTCCCGGTGGCATTTCTGGCAGTGTTCCCAATGGCAGCAGCATCAGGGATTGCGGCTCGGCCGTGGGCTGTGGGGTCTGAGCCGGACAGGGCGGCACCCCCATAGGGATGCGTGGAGCTGGATGCACCGGAGTGCAGCTGGGTGCACTCACTTGTTCCCAGAGCTCAGTAACTGCTCTGGGCTTCATTTGCTCGTAGTGTTTGTGCCTGGCTCGTGGCAGGCTTGGCTGTGTCCCTTGGGTGTGATGAGCTCAGAGTGGTCTCTGATTCCTGCCATCCTCGCTGGAGGAGCAATGCTGCGATGCTCCGTGCGGAGCCGGAGGGGCTTGGAGCACACGGCACTGTCAGGAGCTGGGATAGCCGCCCATGCTCCTTGGAGAGGTCTCTGGCTTTGGATGCTGTGTGGCCTCGGCGGTGGCTTTGGCAAGGGCAGGCGCAGGTGCCCACGCTGCAGACGGATGCTCACGGTGGGAGCGATGCTCATGGGCAAAGCGGTGCTCGTGGTCAGAGGATGCTCGTGGTCAGAGGGATGCTCATGGCTGGAGCGATGCTCAGGACTGGAGTGATGTTCACAGTTGTACTGATGCTCGTGGTCAGAGCTATGCTCATGGTTGGAAGGATGCTCGTGGTCTGAGCAGTGCTTGTGGTTGGAGCAGTGCTCACGTTTGTATGGATGCTCGTGAGTGGAGCCATGCTCATGGTCAGAGCAATGCTCACAGCTGGAAGGATGCTCATGGTTGGAGCAATGCTTGTGGTCAGAGCAATGCTCACGGTTGGAAGGATGCTCATGGTTGGAGCAATGCTTGTGGTCAGAGCAATGCTCATAATTGGAAGGATGCTCATGGTTGGAGCAATGCTTGTGGTCAGAGCAATGCTCATGGTTGGAAGGATGCTCATGGTTGGAGCAATACTCGCAGTTGTACGGATGCTCGCGGGTGGAGCGATGCTCGTGGTTGGAGCAACGCTCGCAGCTGGGAGGATGCTTGCAAGCAGAGCGATGCTCATGGTCAGAGCAATGCTCGCAGCTGGAAGGATGCTCATGGTCGGAGCGATGCTCGCGGGCGCCACAGGTCACCAATGTGCTCCGGCGAGCACGGGCCAGGGGCCCGGCGCAGCGAGGGCTTGCTCGGCACCGCCGGCAAACGCCGCCGCTCAAGCCCCCCCCTTCCCTCTTCTCTCTGCCCCCCAGGACCCCGGCTTTGCCAGCCAAGCGCTAATCAACAAGAAGTTAAATGACTACCGCAAAGTGAGGTACGGAGCGGGGCTGCGCCCCGAAGCAGGGCAGCCCGCAAGCTTGGGAGCTCGCGCGCGGTCAGGCAGGGCCGGGGCTCGGAGCAAGGGCTCGGAGCGGCCCCGGGCGCCCGCGGGCAGCGGCACCTCCTCGCCAGGCCCGGGGACGCGGGGGGACACGGGGCGTCCCTGCAAGGCGGCTGCTGGGTCCCCCTCCAACGGCGCGCTGTCCCCGCAGCCCCGCCGGCGCCAAGCCCGACTCGTCGCCCAAGGGCGCTCGCGGGCTGGGGATCCGAGGCGAGTTCCTGAAGCCGACAGGAACCAGCGCGCCCCGGTCCCCGCGGCAGGACGCGGCCGTCACAAAAGGTACGTCTGGGGCACCCCAGCGGCCGCGGGGACCCCAGCGGAGGACACGGAGGGACCCTCCTGCCATTTCCCATCCTGGTTCCTCAGCAAAAGCCCCCTGTGTTTCCTTGCAGATGAGAGCAGCTCCCAAAAAGCCCTTTGGGGCATCAACATCATGAAGAAGAACAAGAAATCTGCCCCCCGAGCCTTCGGCGTGAGGCTGGAGGAGTGCCAGCCTGCTCCCGACAACAAGGTAGAGCCCCGTGACAGTCCCCTGCGCGAGGGGACAGGGGCTGCGCGGGCTGCGGACACCTGGTGCTGGGTGCCCACGCGGCACGTGCGTCAGGCCCCGCGTGTCCCCGCAGAACGTCCCGCTCATCGTCGAAGCCTGCTGCAAGGTGGTGGAGGACAGAGGCCTGGAGTACATGGGCATCTACCGGGTGCCCGGGAACAACGCCGTGGTGTCCAGCCTGCAGGAGCAGCTCAACAAGGGCGCCACCGAGATCAACCTGCAGGACGAGGTGAGGGCCGGGCGCAGCGGCCCTGTCCCTTGGGATGCTCTTCAGCTTGGCACCTGGCTCCGTGCGGCTCCATCGCGCTCCTAGCTCCATCCGTTCCCAGCTTCATCATGCTATCATCTCCATCCCGCTCCATCTCCATCCTGCTCCCATCTCCATCCTGCTTCCATCTCCATCGTGTTCCCATCTCCATCCAGCTCTCATCTCCATTCTGCTCCCATCTTCATTGTGTTCCCATCTCCATCCTGCTCCCGTCTCTATCACGCTCCCATCTCCATTGCATTCCCATCTCCATTGCATTGCCATCTCCATCCTGCTCCCATCTCTATCACGCTCCCATCTCCATTACATTCCCATCTCTATCCTGCTCCTATCTCATCGCATTCCCATCTCCATTGTGTTCCCATCTCCATCCTGCTCCCATCTCTATCATGCTCCCATCTCCATCCTGCTCCCATCTCCATCGTGTTCCCATCTCCATCCTGTTCCTATCTCCATTGCATTCCCATCTCCATCCTGCTCCCATCTCATCACATTCCCATCTCCATCCTGCTCCCATCTGCATCACGCTCCCATGGGCGCTGTGTCCCCAGCTCCATGGTGCCATGGCCCCGTCCCGGTGGCCTCTCTCGGAGGCGCAAGGCCACCTAGCGGTGGCACGGGCGGTGTGGGCAGCAGCTCGTGGGGACACGTTTGTCCCCTTGCATCTCCCTATAGCGCTGTCACCTCCATGGGGAGGCCTTTCCGTGTCCTGTCCTCGCTGCCCATCAGCAGCAAAGCGTTTTCCCTGCTCTCCGTGGGGATGGGGACATGCGTCCTGCTGCTCGTGG
Organism: Rhynchotus rufescens; assembly: GCA_032273925.1. Classification (NCBI taxonomy): domain Eukaryota; kingdom Metazoa; phylum Chordata; class Aves; order Tinamiformes; family Tinamidae; genus Rhynchotus; species Rhynchotus rufescens. The sequence goes on along the minus strand of JAVCKT010020762.1, from coordinate 2,793 downwards.
CACGGGGGCTTTACCCGCGTGTGCCTCGGGGTGGGGACATTCCCCGGGGCTGCTGCCTCTGAGCACCCTGCCGTCCCCCCGCAGCGCTGGCAGGACCTGAACGTCATCAGCAGCCTGCTGAAGTCCTTCTTCCGCAAGCTGCCCGAGCCGCTCTTCACGGACGGTGAGTGGGCCGGGCGCGCCGGGCGCCGCGTGGACCCCGCGCGCCCGCCGCCCCGCTCAGCGCCCCGCGTCGCCTTGCAGACAAGTACAACGACTTCATCGAGGCCAACCGCATCGAGGACGCCAGCGAGCGCATGCGCACCCTGCGCAAGCTGGTACGCGGGGACGGAGGGGCTGGGGAGCGCCCGGCCGGGGAGCTGCACCCCCGTGTCCCTGCTCCCGGCGCTGCGTGGGAACGGAGCGGGACGCGGTGTGGAGCAGGGGGCTCACCTGGTGCCTCCCGCAGATCCGGGACCTGCCAGGTCACTACTACGAGACGCTCAAGTTCCTGGTGGTCCACCTGAAGACCATCGCGGACCACTCGGAGAAGAACAAGGTACCGTCGCGCACGATGGTACAGGTGACAATCGCAGCGTCGCCTGTCTTGGAAAAGGAGGGTGTCCCAAGCCCGGACTCCGGGGCCCTCATCCCGGCTGTGTCCCCACGCAGGGGGCCGAGCTGCGGCTCCTGGGGTGGCGCGGAGGGAGACGGCACTGTCCGGAGCCCCCAAAGCCGAGGAGGGGTCGGGAGTGGGCACTGGGGGGGCACGGGCAGGCGATGAGCCCAGCTCTGCTCGCAGATGGAGCCCCGCAACCTGGCGCTCGTGTTCGGCCCCACGCTCGTGCGCACCTCCGAGGACAACATGACTGACATGGTGACGCACATGCCCGACCGCTACAAGATCGTGGAGACTCTCATCCAGCACGTGAGTGCCCGAGCGGCTGGGGGCGGCCACGGGGTCCCCACATTGTGGGGGGCCGTGGGGACAGATGCTGATCCCGCTGTGCCACCCCTGCAGGCTGACTGGTTCTTCAGTGACAAGGAGGACAAGGGAGAGAAGGTGAGTGAGGGGCAACGGGATGCAGCAGCAGGAGGGTCCCAATGCAGAGTGTCCTTGGGGACCTGACCCCCCTGTCTCCCCCCTTGCAGACCCCTGTGGACGAGAAGGAGGCTCCATCTGTGCCCAACATAGAGTACCTGCTGCCCAACATCGGCAGGACCGCGGCGCCCGCCGACGCCCCAGGTGAGGACGAGTGGCCGGGACACGGCCCCGGCGCTCTCCGGTCCCCCCGGCTGTGGCTCGCCCCCATCCTCGCCCCCATCCTCGCCCTTCTTCCCAGGGCATCCCCATGGGAAGCGGGGACCTCCCGGCCACGGTGCCGGCCCCGCTCCATCCCGCACCCGCCACAGCTCCTGTCTGGCGCTTGTCCCTGCTGTCCCCGCTGTGCCGAGCCCCGCACCGCGCGGCCAGCCTGTCCTCGGCCCCCTCTGACATTCGACTGATTTCTTATGTTCTTTCCTTGAACTCCTCTGTGCTGTCCTCTTCCTCCTCCTCCTCTTCCTCCTCCAGCGGACCTCCTGGAGAGCTAGAGCGGGTACAGTGTCCATGCCGGGGTTGCCTTGCTCATGCGCTGCCTCCTCCGCGTGGCCTCGAGAGAGCGGGAGGGGACAAGGGTGGGGGGACAGGGCCCGGGGTGCCCCCGGTGCTCCCCAGTGCTCGCGGTCACCACGGAGCCCCCGGTCCGTGGGTGCCACCGCTCTAGCACCCGCTCCCTGCGGTGATGCCGGGGCTGCTGCTGGCCCTGGCGTGGGGGTCCGGGCTGGGGGTCCCCATGCCCTGGGCAGGGGACATCAGCGCCCCCCTCCCGCTCTCTCCTGGTTGCTGCCAGTCCCTCTCCAGGCGCGGGGGCGGGAGGGAACGGCCGCCGCGGTGTCCCCGTCCTTCACATCCCAGCCCACCCGGGCGGCCCCCGCCTGAGCGGATGTGCCCCCATCCCCGGGGCCGCTGCTCCCCCTGCACGATGGCAGCATCCCCCCCATCCTGGTGTGTCCCCCCTGCAGCCGCCGTGTCCGGGCGTGCGATGCAGACCCACTCGCTCCCACGTCCCCGTGTGCACAAGTTGCCAGCGTGTCCCCATCGCGGGGCACGGCTGCAGCGTGTCCCCCGCGTGGGTCCCATGTCCCGTCCCATCCCGTCCCTGCTGCGCACCCAGTCCCTGGGGCCTTGCTGACCGCCCTTCTCTTTGCAGACTCGACCCACAGCGGCCCCACCAAGCTCAAGGTAAGAGGGGCTGGGTTGTTGGGCAGGGCGCACGGTGCAGCCGCCGGGTCCCTCCTGGCCCCACGCAGGTGCCCGGGCTTGACCTTCCTCCTCCTCTTCCTCCTCCCCACGCAGGGCACGTGGCCGTCGCGCCGGGAGCCGCCGCAACGGGAGCCGCTCGCGCTGCCCTTCGTCTCGGCCGTCACGCGCAAGCGGAGGAAGCGGCGGGAGGCCGAGCGCGCGGGGAGCAGCACGGACGACGACGGCGAGCACCGGGAGCAGGAGGCCACGGCGGCCGCCGCCGCCGTCCCCACGGCGCCGGGGCCGCCCGGAGCGCCCCGTGCCGGGCTGCTGGCGGCGCGCCACGACGCGCCGGACACGCACTCCATCGTGTCGGGCTACTCCACGCTGTCCACGCTGGAGCGCAGCGTGTGCTCCGAGGGGCGCGCGGCGGGCGGCGGCCGCGGCGACGAGGCCGATGACGAGCGCAGCGAGCTCAGCCACGACACGGACCCCGCGGAGGCGCCGGCGCCGCCGGGCCGCCCGCCCTT
>JAVCKT010020760.1:0-15080 GCA_032273925.1 Rhynchotus rufescens | reverse complement strand
GTAGGTGTGCCTGCTTGAGCAGGAAGGTTGGACTTGATGATCTCTAGAGGTCCCTTCCAACCTTGAATATTCTGTAAACATCAGAGTAGGACCAAGGCTAAACATCGGAGTAGGACCGAGGGTAAACATTGGGAGTAGGATGGCTGCAAGGCTTTTCTGAATAGGACCAGTGCCTCTGTGTATCCTTGTGGGAGGACCTGTCAATTGTTGTTTTGTCCTTTTCCCTCCCTCCTCTTATGCCCATTCAAAAGTAAGATATTGGTTACTGTCCTCTATGGGAGAACAATCCCTATTTGATTATTTCATTTATTACTCTTAAGTCCTGTTTGTTTGTTTTTTGGGGTTTTTTTTTTGTTTGTTTGTTTTTTTTTTTGGTTTTTTTTCCCTCTTATGCTTCTCCTTTTGGGCCAGACGTTGCAGCTTTCTAGCAAAGTAAAACATATTCCTGGATAGAGCAGTTTTCTGTTATTCAAAACAACCTGATTGCCTTGTCTGCTGTGAGGGTCAGGAGCGTGTGAAGTACGGAATGGAGTGGCCACAGAACTGCCTGAGGTCCCTCCCAACCTTGGGCATCCTGTGATTCTGTGCAGCCAAGCATGAGGTTCCTCCTGTTTTCCTACCAGGAGCAGAAGCAGAGGTAGCTGGCACCAGAATAGGGAAAAAGCCCTGAATATCCAGCCATTTTAAAACTAGGTTTGTTTAAATTCCTTATATCTTTCCTTTTCCAGGTCCACTATGCACACAGCAAACCAGTGTCAGTTGGTGGGAAGGCAGAGCAATACTCGGAGAGGTTTTTCAGCAGGGAATATTGATTGTAAAAATGGTCTCTGATCATCAAGATGGTCTCTGATCATCAAGAAGCTCCTGCTTATTTTAGGTTCCATCAGGAATTTAGCTGCTTGTTTTCTTGCTGTTTCTTTTCTGCCAATACAAGCAAGCTAAAGTTGCCATCGAATGAGGCCGCTGCTGAGCTCTGGGATGGTACTTGCTGTTTCCTTCAGTTTTTCGGAATTGAAGGGATAATTCTGATCTACTTCAGCCTATAAATTGTCCTCATTTGCTCGCAGCTTGCTGTGTGCATAGAATAAATGATGAGGGTTATTGTGGTGTGGAAGCTGGGAATATGCACGTTACATCAGATTTGTTTATCCCCAAGTATATTGCAGATTCATGAGATGTAAATGACCTGAAGAACTAAGATGAACTGAGTAAGGATAACAAATTGCTAGAAAGAAGCTAGTTTTTTTTTTTTTTCCCAAAAAATTTAGGTATTATTTTTTTCTTTCAGGTTCATTTCTGGTGGGTAGGACAGGTTTTTGATCCAAGCGAGCAGGAACATGCAATTCAGCTCAGTGCATAGAGCTTCGGTTGCTTTGGCACTATTTCAGTTTAGGTCTTCAAAACTTTTTTTTTTCTCATTTTCTTTTCTTTTATTTCTTTTCTTTTTCATTTGAGCCAAACTGTCCCTTTTTTACTGCATGCACTATTTGAATTTCTGAGCCCTTTGCAAAGACAGGGCTGCCAAAAAAAAAATACTTTGGTATTTTATTCCCAACTAGACCCAAAAGAAATGATGAGATGTTGCGCTGCGATAATGCAAATAAAAAAAAAATAGGCAAAAAACAGCCCTTTCCTGCAAATAACAGCCTTCCTTGTGCCATTTGGGGTGTATGTGTGAAGAAAGGCAAGGAGCATCTGCAGTGCAATAACAAATTATTAAGCAGATAATATCTGGATTGCGCTCTTTCGAGTCTCTCTGTCGTGTAGTTCTTACTTAGCTAATTATAGCAGCAATTTGGACGCGTTGAACTGCTTTGCTGAGGGTAGGAATTTTCTCTTGTCGCCATCCTTCCCTAAAGATCACTTTTTCTAGTGTTTTTTTGTGGCTCCATCCCATTCCCACCTACAAACACCGTTGGTTCTGCAGCGGGAATGGGATACATATCCTGTAGGAAGCCCAAATCCCGTCTTTTGTTAGGAGAAGAGTTCCTTAGACCTGTGGCTTGCCATAACTTGAAAGTGATTTTATTTTATAATTTTTAAAATATTTTTATAATTTATTTTATTTATAACTTGGTGTGATTTTATGCTCATTTTGCCCCTTTTCTCCCGCTCCAGCAGCTAAAAGGCAGTTTTGTTAGGGTTTTTCTTGCTATTTTCTCTGTTTTGACACCCGATTTCCTCCCCGCCTGGGCTTGAGCGACCCTTTTTCCAGGGATCCTCTCCCCCTGCGCCTTGCAGAGGTTCCCTGGAAGCAAAAGCAGAAGCGACTGCAGCTTCATCCATCCCTGGCCCTCGCTGCCAAGAAGGAAGCCCGGAATAAATAAGCGCCGCTGCATTTTTTAGGCAAAGCCTGGCATATTTGCAGTGCCTGCAAAGAGGGGTTTCTAAAAGTTTTGCAGCAGCTGTTGGGTTCTATTTCGGCACTAGATTCCAGTGAAAATAGTGGGGACGGGCAGAACTGTGTGAATAAATGACCCCGCGCCGAGCCTTAAAATATCCCCCGTCTGCTGGGGGGAGTCTGCGTTTAACTGCGTTTCTCCCCATGGGTAATTAAGTGCATTATACCCGAGGCGTGTGCCCCTGAATTTAGAGGCTAAAGAGTTTAATTTGTACACAGCAAAGACATTAATGATGGATTAGCTGCACAAATTCTTTTAGCTCCGCTAATCTAGCTTTTGTTGCCTTTTTTTTTTTTTTCCCTTTTTCCTTAATCTTATTTCCCCATGCTTGGAAATATCTGTACAGCGGCGCTGAGGTTCAGCAGGGCCTAATGTGGCACCATCTGTTCCCATCGCGCTGAGCGATGTAAATAAAAGTAAAGTAAAATAAAGTAAAACCAAGTAAAATAAAACTAGAATCGAATACATTTTAAAATAGAATAATTGTTAAAATGGAATTAATTAAAATAGAGTTAATTTTAAAATAGACTAGAAAATAAAAATAAGAAAATAAAATAAAAAATAAGAAAATAAAATACAATAAAATAAAGCAGAGAAATTAGCTCGCCTTCGTGTTGGTATTTGTGTAAAGGGGGACTAGGAAGCAGTCCAAGTGTTTGAGAACTTGTAGCCCTCTTTTGCCTAGAGAATCCGGATCGGTGCTGCTCGTGAGCGTTGTGCCCGGCCGTCTTGTCTCGGAGCCGCGCTGGAACGGGATCAAACGGGAAGCTTTTCCTTGGACTTGCTCTTAGGGCTGGGAACTGCATCCGTCGGAGCGTCTCTAACATCCAGGGAGCTGCTTTCCTGAAGGACATCCCACCCTGCAGTATAAATGGTCCGGAGCGACATAAAATAGGCAAATATGACAAAACCATTTTCTTCTGTGGATTCTTTTTTCTTCCAGACAAGTTAAAAGCTTGTGTCCTGCAGGCAGAAGGCTAAAAGCAAAAAGATTCCCCATTAGGAACGTTTTTTTCCTTCTTTTGATACTTAAATGATCTGGCCTTGTCAGATGAGCCATCCAAGACATATAAGGTGCTTAGAGTCCGTGCGAGTTTAACTCCCACCCATCCCAAATAGCTCTCAAACCTTGGTCTCATCTTTAGCCCAAGTCTGGCTGGTCTCATCCTTAGCCAAAATACCTAGTACAGCCTCCCAAGACCCTCCGGTTAATGTTGAAGTCATAGTGGACTCGCTCTTGCAGCACCCTTGGGTTTGGGTTGGTTCCTTCATCAGGCTTCTGGGTGCGTTTTCAGGAGCTTCTCATCAAAAAATCGTGGAATATTTGAAGGAATCACATTGGTGGGGCTGCAGCAAAGCCTCCCCCATCTCCCCTCACCACCCTGCTCCCCAAAACGCTCCGCGGGGCCCGAAAACCCCATCGCAGACACCACCAAGGGCTGGCTCTGTGCAGGGGCCCGTGCCGTCATCTCGTGCCCGTGCTGGATTCCTTGATGATCCGGAGGCGTCTGCGTCATCCTGGGGCTTTGCCGTGGTGGAAATGTCCTCGCTGAGGTGGGACCGAGGGGACCAGAGGCAATGGTGGTGATTGGGGTGCATCAGAAGGTGCCACAGAGCGTAGCCTGCTATGTGTCAGATGGAGGTGCTCTCCTCACTTGCATCCCTTTGGGCTTTGCTGGTACATATATATACATATTTATTGATTTTACCATCCATTTCTCCAACATTGTGATATCCTTGAGTGTATTTTAGGGCCAGCTCCATCTACTGATGCCCGTGATTACCTGGGTGGCATCAGGGAACTTTGCCACCTTGTTCTTGTAGCTCACTGTTTGGAAACAGGGAGCGTTCCCATCCTTTTTGTCCCCACTCCATCAACCCCTCATCCCAGTGCATGGATTTTGAAGGAATGAATGAATTCCAGTGATGAAGTTCATTGGAAAATAGTATTTGTAGGCTGCGTTCTTGATAAGGAGAGGAGGCTTTCGGGTAAAGCCAGTGTCCCGGTAAGAGAAATAAAGATATTTGAAGGTGCTGGCGGTGGCATTTTACCATGTGGTATTTTGCCCTTTTGCAATTCTTGTTGAGTAATGACATAATTAATTCACCTAAGGAAGGAGAACTGGGAATATATAAAACTACAGGCAGAAGCAGTCATTGCACATTAGAGATTAATGGCCACAGTTTCTGTGGCCTGGCAGCACATCTGCCTCTTCCAAGAGTTTTGTGGGAAGCCTCCCGGAGCTGTTGGGTTTGGGTGCTGGCCACGGTGGCCGCGGAGCTGTGACAGCCCTTCCCTCCCTCTCGAACGCAGTACGCGACCGACAGCTCCTCCAACTCCTCCCAGAAGAGGGAACAGCCCGTGCGCGCGCTGGCGTCTCCGGCGTCCTGCGAGCACCGAAGGATCTGCACCCGGAGCCACCTGCACGACCATTACAGCTCTGACCACTACCACCTCGAGCAGGTAAGGAGCTCTGGGCCTGCACGGAGAGGGCTGTGGTCATGGTCAGGGTACGGAAATCCTGTGTCCCCAGCCTCCTTCAGAGGGTCCCCTGCCTTCCTCCCCTGCCCCTTCTCAACCAGCTTTAAAAGGCTTTTTTGATATTTGTAGGTGGTTGGTTGGATGGGTGGATGGGTGGATGGGTGGATGGATGGATGGATGGATGGATGGATGGATGGATGGATGGAGTGGTGGATTCATTTGGTGTTGCCTGGTACTGTGTGCAATTGACTGTGGCAGCTCTGCAGCTCTGTGGAGGTTGCATGGATTGGAACACACGGTGATGGTCCAGCTGTGCCCAGGAATTGGTGACTCCCTGGTACCCGGGATGGATGGATGGATGGATGGATGGATGGATGGATGGATGGATGGATGGATTCATTTGGTGTTGCCTGGTGCTTTGTGCAGTTGACTGTGGCAGCTCTGTGGTGGTTGCGTGGATTGGAACACAGGGTGATGGTCCAGCTGTGCCCGGGAATTGGTGACCCCCTGGTACCCGGGTTGTGATTACTGCTTTGTACCCGGGTTGTGGCTGTTGCCGTGGGCCTGTTTTCTCTCAGAAAGCTGGAACATGGGCAGAAGCAGAGCTTGCACCCCGCTCCTGCTGCGGGTTGCACCGATTCCCTAGTTCTCTCAGTCTTAGCAAAATGAAGCCCACATGGCCACAAAGTACCGGCTTTTTCGTTAAGCCCACGAGCAGAAGGCGATGTCGAGATGAATCCCTGGTGCACTAACTGATTTTCGGTGTGTTTTCTGCCTTTTGCCCGCGTCCGCAGTCAGTACCGCGGTCCTACCGGCACGTCAACTTCCCGGATGACGACGAGGAGATCGTGCGCATCAATCCCCGGGAGAAGATCTGGATGACCGGCTATGAGGACTACCGCCATGCCCCGGCGCGAGGCAAGAGCTTCGACCCCGACGACGTGGACTCCTACGTTCGCTTCGCCAAAAGCGAGGCCTCCAAGCACGAGTACACCTACCCGTACATCGACAACTCGGACTTTGACCTGGGCGAAGACATCAAGGGTGCTGTGATAAAGACTCAACCCGTCAAGTTCAAGCCCCGGCGGAAGGAAGACGGCGAGCGATCGCGCTGCGTCTACTGCAGGGACATGTTCAACCACGAGGAGAACCGCCGCGGGCAGTGCCAGGATGCTCCGGACCGCGTCAAGACTTGCATCCATCGGGTGAGCTGTATGTGGTGCGCGGACACGATGCTCTATCACTGTATGTCCGACCCAGAAGGAGACTACACGGATCCTTGCTCATGCGACACCAGTGATGAAATGTTTTGCCTCCGGTGGATGGCCCTTATCGCCTTGTCTTTCATCGCTCCCTGTATGTGCTGTTACTTGCCGCTCCGGGCGTGTTACCACTGCGGGGTTATGTGCAGGTGCTGCGGCGGGAAGCACAAAGCTGCTGGATGACTCCGGAGGAGCTGCAGGCGCCGCGTTTCGGCCTGTAGCCCGAGGAGCTTTGGGAGCATCGAGGGGACGCACGTGGCTGCAGCCGCAGCGCGAAGCCGCCGGCGCGGCGCCCGTCGCCTCCACGCCGCGTCCCTTTGCTCGGCAAGCATTCTAACTAACCCATCTACAGCGGAGACTTTTGTACTAGTAACCTGTAATCAAGCAGACTGTCTTGTACATGTTTCTACTATGATTTTTCTTTTCCAGTTAAAGGGAGTTGGAGGGAAGACCTGCTTGCAGCGGTGGCGGCTCGCGGCACGGCTCCCGGTCGCGGCCGTCTCGGCAGCGCCGCGAGCCCCGCACGCCCCGAAGATACTGTAACTTGCAGTCAGGTTGTTGTGTGTCTGGAGGGTGGACTGGTAACAAACTTGTACCACAACACAGTATTTCTGTCACTGGTTTTCTTTCCTTTTTTTTTTTTTTTTTCCCACTTTTTGTCCTGTTTTCAAGCCGAAATAGCCACCTAAGCTGCAGTTTCTCCTTTAGAGTCCATCGTCATTTCCTTCAGCAAACATTTTAAGTTATTTCTTTATTCTTAAACGGAAAGCAAGGCTCAGCTACCGTAGGCACGTAACCTTGAGAATCTGGGAGTTCTCCTTACCTGTAATCATTTCGGACCGCCGCTTGAAAGGGAAACTTAAATTTTAGGGTGCTTTTCCCTAAATAGCATTGGGGAAAAAAAAGAAAAGAAAAGAAAATATGTGTTTCCAGAGTTCTGCCCGAAAGAGGGGAACTTCTTGGTTAGCCAGCGTGGTGATTTGAGACTAAAACACTAAGATTGCGGAGAGCGACGTCGCCGTGAGGCACCCTCAGCTTGGAAGCCGGGCAGCTCCGGGGAAACGCCGCGTGAAGAGGTGGGAAGTAAAAGCCCTAGTCATTTATGGGCTCAAAACCCACCTTTCTCCGTGGCCGGGGCAGGGTATGAACCGCAAAGCCGGGCTTTAGCCGCCACAAAGCCGGGCTTTAGCCGCCGCGTCCCCGCAGTGCCGGTGCTGCCGCGCGTCCCCGTCGCTCACACGTGTCCCCGCCGTGTCCGTGCTCATGCACGCGGGGTGTCGGGGCTGAGCCTTGCGGGAGCAGAGCCGGGTTTTAACCCCCTGCTCCCCACTTCGCCGCCCGGCCCTGCCAAGCGGCCAGCGGGATAAAAACACTTTAATCTTTACTTTCCTTTTCTTTAGGTGTCATATCGTCTTGTGTACAAGGCTTGTAATTAGCTGGAAAAAGAGTATTTTTCTAATATATTACAAGGAATAGCCAAATAATTTTTATTAAAAAGAGAAGTGATTTAGCGCAGTTGAGCTCTAACTAGCATAGTACAATCCGAATCCTTTGAGGCAGCTAGGGATTGGCCTGGCCACGCTGGCACTGCTGTTCCTGCCATAATTTCTTTCTGCAGTAAATTGCCAGTGGGCGCGTGTCCTTTCCCTCCCTCTATTGCACATCGACATCAGTCTTAAAAGAGAGGATTTTTTTCGTTGTTTTGGGGTTTTCTTGTGTTTTTTTTTGCCAAACGTAAGGAACGCTTGCCATTCACTCGGGGGGTTCCTCTGAGAGTTAATCTCAGCTTTTTAGTAAGCCCTGACTTCAGTGTGCAAGGTGCTTTGCACCATGGGGGTCGACAGGCTTCGCTCGTAGCAGTTGCTGGGGTTTTTTTTTTTGGTTGGGGGAAAAAAAAGAAAAAAAGGAAGGATAATGGAAAAAGGAGGGAGCGTTTCGCTCGTGGTGATGTGTCTGGGTTTGCGCAAGGAAATAGAAATATTTTGTGCCTAATAGCAGTTGACAAATCTCTCCTCAGTGGTGTCTAGGAACCATCGAGCCAGCCTCAGAAGCATCCAACGGAACAACCTTTTCTTTTTAGTCCTGCTCTCCAAGCTGTTTCCTGGAAACAAACACCTGTAAGATCTGCTCTCTCGAAAGCACAACACTACAAAAGGATCTTACAGCTTTTTGTCCGGTCTTGAAGTGCCCCTATTTATTTAAGTCAAGTAGACATACTCCAAGCCTTCCTGTATGTCTGAAAACAAGCGTTTTTTTGGCTTTTTTTTCCTTAAAAGCCCTCTTTTTTCCCCCCTGCTCCTTCCTCCCTCTCCTCCTCCTCTTGGGTCTTTGTAATTCGGGTAGGTGTTGCTTGGTTTGTGAAGGCAGCGGTGTACGGGCACAGCGAGCGCAGTGGGTGTTTTCTGTAAATATTCCTCCTCAATTTCCACACTGCTGCTGAACAGTGTGTAGCGTCCTCCCGGTCAGCTTTGCAATACTGACATCAATCATTGGAGAGAAATTATTCAGATTTTATTTTTGTATCTGTGGTAACAAAACATTAACCAAATTTTTTGTTGTCGTTGTTGTTTCTGTTGTGGATTTTTTTTTTCCAAGCTATTGCTCACATTAACGAATTAAAGTGCCTGAAGCCTCATCATTATTGTATCTATATACTAAAAGTTAAAACCCTGTTGTATTGATTTTTATAAGCCTTTTTACCTCTGTGTAAAAAAAAATATATATACAAGTGTATGATGTACATTTTAGTTCTTAACTTCTTTTTTTATTGTTTCTAATATGTATGATCAGTGTAGCTATTGCTTTACAAATGTACCGTGTAAATAGAAATACACCATATGGAAGCGGTGCCGCTCCCGTTATTTGCCGGCGCGGGAAGCGGAGCAGAAGGGAGAGCCGCAGGGTGAATCCCGGGATGCGGCAAAGGCGGAGGAGGGATTTTGAGGAGCATCGGATTCGGGGGCCGCTCGGGAATGGGTATGGTCCCCTTTTCCCATGGGAATGCCGGGCTGTGCTTGGGAAAAGCCCTTTTATTGCCTCATTTTTTTAATTATCAATAAGTGACAAGCGGCCAAACTTGTCCCGTCTCTCCTCATTCCATCCCCATGCGCCTCGTGCCGCCAGCGCCGGAAACCCTCCTGCCCTGGGAGCCGGATTCTTCCGCATCCCGAAACCCTCCTGCCTTGGGAGCCGGGATTCTTCCGCATCCCGAAACCCTCCTGCCTTGGGAGCCGGATTCCTCCGCATCCCGAAACCCTCCTGCCCTGGGAGCCGGATTCTTCCGCATCCCGAAACCCTCCTGCCTTGGGAGCCAGGATTCCTCCGCATCCCGGCGGCACAAGTGGAAATAAATAGAGGAGCGCTTGGTCCCCGCCCGGATATTTGGATGGTGGAAAATACATGTGCGGTTGCGGGGCGCTGCAGCAAGTCGCTCCGAGTATTTCCAGCCGCTTCCCGCGCGCCTGCACACCCGCGTTGTCCCCGTGCTCCAGAGCAGGGTTTTCCAGGCTCTTTTCCGCCCTCGTCTCCCTAGGAAGGCAGCAGGAGCAGTGGCACTCAGATTCCCAGCAGGGGGTTGGCACCCGGGCGCTTCCCCAGCTCCACATCGGGAAGCGTCGCCATTGGAGCCGTGTCCGGCACGTCCCACCGGATCCCAGCGGCTGCTCCGCTCGGACGACACCAGCACGGAGAAGAGAAACAGCTGGAACTGCCGAACGCCCCCGTTGAGCAGGGCCCTCAGCTGGCCTTGGTGCATCTGCCACCTGCCCCACAGCTTGATGAGTTTCTCAGCTCTTTGGCTGAATTTCCCATCCAGGACTCCAGAAGCCTTCCAAGATCCTGGGAATATTGGCCTCACTGCAGTCCACGGCGAAGCTCCCGCCAGCTTCGATCTCATTTCAGCGCCTCGCAGGGGCAGAGCCGGGAGGATGCTCCTGGAAGGCCCCGCGGGGTCCGTTCTCGCTTTGCCCAACGCTCTTCCACGTCTCCCCGCTTCCCAAAGAGATCCCCGCCGGCGGGGTACCGGTGCCACCGCAGCGGAGCCAGGAGCCAGCGCTTCCCTCCTGGGCCTGCGTGAGGGCTTGCTTCAGAAAACACATCCCAGGACTTCCCATTTCGGCACCACCGGGAGCCCCCATGGAGAGCCAGGAGGAAGGGATGTGTTCCTGCCCGACCAGGGCTGAGAAACGCACCGAATCCGCCCGGATTTTATTTTCTGCTGTCCATCGAGCTGCCCAAGAGCCGCCTCTGCAGCCCGTGTCTGCTCTGGGCGTTCGCTGCCTCTCCGAGTCCTGCTGTCCCCGTCCCCGCCGCCCTCTCATCACCAGGAGCATCTTTCCAGCTGTGAAATCAAACAGCAATTCCAACAGATTCACTTCAGCTTTTCCTGGCATGACAACAAGGATTCCCAGGCTCCAAAAAGGCCATCAATTTATCAATTCATCAATTAGCCCGTCGGGATAACGAGGCTTCTGGAGCCTCCTGGACGCAGCCGCCGGCACAGGAGTTCCCCTTGGCTTTGGATTCACACGTGCAATGCGCAGAACCGCCTGCGTTTACGGGTGGGATTGCCCCAAACCTGAACTGAGGTAGAAGGCGCCGATGTGGGAAGCCGCGTGCTCCTTCTCATTCCTGGATGGAAGCAGCAGGTTGCCGCCGCGGCCGCGGCCGTCACGCGCCAAGTCGTCCCAGTTGCCAGCCCGGAGCCTGGGATTTTCCAAAGCTGCTTTTGCACATAAAGACTATTAAAAATCCATCAGGACGAGGAAAGAAGAGGAAAAAAATCCCTGCACTAGTGCTGCAGAGGGCTGACTTGGCTGATGCCAAGCTGGAGCAACCGTGTTAATCCCCGGCGCGGGGAGGGCAAATCCGCCTGGAAGCCGGCCGGGCACCGCGGGCAGCCAGTTCAGGAGCAGATCCTTGGCAAACTCCCCTTTAGCCCCGGGGGACGTGGATGTGGGGCTGCCCCCCGTCTCCCAGCACAGCCCTCGAAGGAAAAACCCGTTTTATCCTTAAAGGGACTAATGCCTTGCCTTGCAGGAGCCCTGAGTACCCGGCAGTGTGAACCTGCTCCATCCCTCGGCGCTGCTGTCGGGCACATCTTTCTCCCAAGGGTTTTTTTGCTAATATTAACCGGGACACAAATAGATCCGTCACCATTTCCTTTTATATTTTGCCCTTTTTTTTTAGTATTTTTTCCACTGAGTCTTGCCCATCCTGCCCGCTTCCCCGAGGCTCTATTTTGTTTATCCGCCCTGATTTCCTTCCTTCCTTCCTCTTTGCTTCCCCGGAGCCTCCCGGCTCCACACGGCGCGTGGAGCCTTCCCGGCAGGACGGAGCCTGCAACAACCCGGCTGTTCATTGTCCGGGATCCGGGAAAGAGCCTGGGATTCGGCCTGTGGATTCACTGCTCGAGTCCCCCGCGGCTGCTGCGGTCTGCCCGGCTCCGATCTGCTCCTTCCATACGATCCGCTCCCCCGGACATACGGATCCGCCGGGAGCGCATGCACAGAAACGTTTTCTTTCTCACTTTGTTTAAAAAACAGGCACAACCCAAACCCTGAACAATTCCTGAAAACGGATTAGAGACGTTCGTGGTTGCAGATGGAGCAGAGATGTTGGGGCGCCGCGGAGCAGCCTCCGTGGAAGTGGAAGTGGAAGGAGCGGCGGTTCCGCCGGCCTCATCCCGCCTGGGATGCACTGGGGTAAACTGGGGTGCACGTGGCTCCCCACCGGGATGCCGGCCCGCAGCTGGAGCACCGGCGCAGATCCCGACATGCCGCCACTTTTTCCCAGGGCGAGCACTTATCCCAAAGCTGCCTGCCCGGAACAGAGAAGCAGCTCCCAAGGGCAAATCCTGCAGCACGATCCCAAGGAGCCGCCACCTTCATCCCATGGAGGTGCCAGCAACTGGACGGCTTTAGCCAGCGAAAGGGGCGGGCGGCGAGGAGCTTCCCGGCCTCCCGTAAGGAACGATCCTTGTTCCCACCCGCGGTCATGGAGGGACCTGGCTTCCCGGGAGCGAGGAAGGAGGCTTGGGAACACCAAGGAGGGCCTGGAAAAGGGGATCCAAGCGCAGGTTTTTCCGTCCCTTCTCCAGTGGGAATTGCTCGGACACCACGGACGCAAGCAGGACAAGCGCAAGCATTAAAATGGACACAAGTTCCAGGCGGAATTCCCTTTAAAATGCCAGCAAGCTCTTGGACGTAGCGCATGTTTATCAGGATGCCGGAGGGGCCAGCAGCAGCACCTGGAATTAGAGGATGCTCCTTGGTTCCGAGTTGCCTCTTTGTCACAAGGGACATCCAGGTTTAGGCGCCCGCATGCAGAGTCTGCTCCCATAAAAGCACATTCCCGGGCTCAGGAGCATCCCGCCGGGAACAACAACATTCCCAGGGCTCCCGGTAGACGGCACAGCTTGCTCCAGCACTGAGTCCAGGGTTTTCCTAAGAAACTAGGCTGGAATTCACGGCTACCCAATGCAGCCAGGTTATTTTGGCTTTTTTTCCTTATTTTTTTCATCTCAAGACAGCCATGGATGGGGAATGCTGCTGTTCCCTCGTGTCAGATTCCCTCAGCCCAGGCAGCGGGGGGTGGCTCGGAGATGGAAGTCAAGGCAGAGCAGAGCTGCCAGAACCCCTTTCCCCAAGGAAACAAGGCAAACGTGATCTACTTTGAAAAAATCCAATTTTATTTTATACTGAAAAGACCTGTCCATTTAAATAGATGTTTATTTCCATTCACGGTCTCAACCAGAGCTGTGTGTTAACATTGTTCAGATATGTATTAAAAAAAAGCCATTTGTGGTACATGGGTTAACATCCTAGAACACGGCGGGTGGAGGAGAGGGGCGTTTGAAGCAGCTTAACATTAAAAACAGGACTTGGAAACCTCACAACCCAGGAGGCACCTGCTAGGCTGAGTCCACTGCAATCCCAACGCAAGGTATTTGGTCTTGGAAAAAAAAGGAAAAGGAAAAAAAAAAAGCTGAAATGGGATTAAAGTTGCACCGAGCCCCAGGCCTCCCCTGGGTACTTGTGGTAAGGACAGCTCTTGAATCCGGAGAGCATTTTAAGTTATTGCTGGGTGTTTTATTTACCAGGGGCACTGCAGGGCTGGGTGGCATCTATTGCTCACGGTAATGGATGTTGTGAAGCACCCCGAGCATAAAGGAAAAATTCCCAAAGTTGGGAGCGTGCTCCTCCACGCGGCCCTTCCCGAAGCCGGGATGAGGGGACACCACCGTTGAGCGGGGAACCGCGGGGTTCACCAGCTGGATTTGGGCAGATTGTCATTCAAAAAGTCATCGTTTTAGGTCACTCTTTGGTTTATTTCCGTGATTCTCCACCCTGTGGGAAAGGCCCGGAGTGGGGAGAAGCGCCAGGTCTAAGGCAAGCCCAGCGCATTCCCGGGGCTCGGGAATTAAATGCTCAGCAGACTACAGCAATTCCAAGGACCCCTTACATTCACGTCCCCAAACATCTACTAACTGTAAGTGCACGCGCCGAGGCATGACCGGCATGCCCGGGAATTCGTATTGTTCAAGTTAAGAGCAAATATAGCTGCAAAAATAACCCCCCCCACCTACAACTAAATGCTCATCCCTAGCACTACGAGAGCAACGGTCCTTATTGAGCAGACAGGGCCCTTGCCTGGGGAATCCTCTGGGCCCAGAGGAGCTGCCTGCTTTGCAGGTCCCTGCAGGGGACATTTCCACGTTCTCGGGGCAATTTTTCATATCGAGCTGTGGACAAAGGGCAAGGGCACGAACGGAGCCCGTGCACATGCCAAGGTGCGGAAGGCGGGAGAGGATCTTAACTTCCTTAATGTCACAGGAGGCTTGGAAGACCAGAGGGAGGTCGTATTTCCATGCAAAGCAGAGCTAAGTTTAATGCTTGCATCGCAATGCCGGTTTTCTGCTACGCTTTACGCGGGGCGGATTTTATTGCAAAGATGAGTTATCGGGAGGGCTGCACAAAAAATAACAAAATTCAGGCGACTCCACTTGGAGAAGAAGGCTCGGAATTACCAGCGACTGGTTTTCAGTACAACTTAGCTTTAATGTCCTTTCTGGAAACAGCATTTTCATCACTGGGTTTTACTTCCTTCCCCATTCCATATTAAGTATCAAAAAAAAAAAAAAAAAAATCACGAGTGGACAGAATGAACTGGATATTTACCAACCGTCATCTCATATCCCAATGTTATTTTTAACTGCAACAAATATAGGTCATTCTGGAACCCCTCCTGCCAGGGGTTGTTTATAAATATCTGCTCGCTGTGATAAACACTGGTCGGGGAAATATTCATGTGCAGTAACTTCTTGGCACTGGGGTAAGGATTTGTGAAGTTGAAGAGAAGTGCTTCTGATGGACATACAAGCACTTGAAACATCAGGCTTTTGCAGCTTAAGTTTGGGGGATTTTGATATCCATAATTACAGTTTTCACGGGCATTTCTGAAAGCATTGAAGTCTCCTCAGAAGCCGAGGGGCTCCTGTCCCAGCACAGCCAAGTTTCTCCACCAGGTCTTTGAAGCCCAGCAGTTATGGGAGAGTTAATAAAACATTCTTGTTCCCTATGCTGAGACCAGAGGGTACCAAAATGTTGCTACCAAAACGGGGCCGTTGGTGGTCAGCCCGACCCCTAACAGTTTGTGGGCGGAAAAGCAGCGTGGCACAAACCTCTCCAAGCCTTTCCTCCCCAAAACGGACCCCGAAGGCCACGAGTTGACACGTGCCAGAGCGTGGGACGTTTGCAGGCCGTGGCACCCGCGTGCACGCCCGGCTGCAGGACTGCAGGAGCCAAACCCGGCCCCTGGAAGGGCTCCGATCAAGCACCTCCGAAGGCAGTTTCGGCAGCAGCGCGTAGGGAAGCCCGGCGCCCTGAAACCGTGTGGAAGCCACTCCAGCTAATTAAGCTAGTTTCTAACTCTGTT
>JAVCKT010020758.1:0-26080 GCA_032273925.1 Rhynchotus rufescens | reverse complement strand
CAGTGTGTCCTTGTGGCCAAGAAGGCCAATGGGCTCCTGGCTGCATCAGGAGGACGTTGCCAGCAGGTCAAGGGAGGGGATCCTGCCCCTCTGCTCAACTCTGGGGAGGCTAAACCTGGAACATTGGGGGGCAGCTCTGGGCCCACTATAAGATCAATTTGAAGCTTTCCATCTGGGTGCGAAACTAAGGTCTCAATTCTCCCCTAGGTTTCTTTCCCCATTACTTGGGGTATTTTACTGCGCATGAACTCTATGTCAGACCACCTGAATGGCACCACTTATTTTCCCTCTCCTTATTACTGAATCCCACAAGCTAATGATCCTATTGCCTCCCCCCATTAAAATGTTTTGTCACATCCCTACTCCCAGCCTCATGCTGGTTGAGAATCCTAGTTGGAAGCATAAGGTGGTTCCTTCAGGTAGGAGGGAGCACATGGTCCTGGAAACCAAGGCTGTCACTGCTTGGAGCAGCAGGGTGCTCCGAATCAAACTAACATCCCACATTTGAGTTTAGAGGAGTGTAGAAGAGATCCAACTCACTCAAGCTCCAGATTTTTCAGACAGAGTTGGCCAAACCCCGGTGCCTGTTGTAGATCCTCTCCCATCTTAAAGCTATTGCAAATCTGCAGCATTAAAGCCAGTAGGTAGATTGCTTTGAATTGTACTGTGGAATTGCTTGTAGTGCCTCGTGTAGAGAAGTCTTCCAAAGTCTGGTCCTTTTAGATTCAACTAATGACAACTGATCATTGCGCTTGTTAAAGGCTTTCTGAGGAGAAAGGTTTAAAGCTAACGAATATGATTTTCACATGCTGCATTTGAACTTCAGGGTAATGCTAGCTTCTTACAAATGGGAAATTCTGCACTGGCAGAGATTATAACCTCCACAGTCTCAAACCTACAACTTCAGCAATCATGGTATAAACCAGGATAAATCCTTTTTTAATCTAGGTGCTTATTGTTAAAGGCTCTCGAGAAAGAATGATGAAATTGCCATGCTGTGCAGCACATAACATGCTAATATTTTTCTAGTGCATTAAAAAATGTATTCAGATTACTTAAAATGACTGCAGTTTAATAAATCCCTAGGGTAGATGATGAAATTCAAGTGTTTGTTTTGCTTCTATTTTCTCTATCCTCGATTAAGCTGCATTTGGAGATCTTTAAATGAGGCCAGTCTTAGTCAAAATCCATATACTAGCATCACTGAAGTGTCTCACCTTGCTCCATGGGGTTGAAGTATAGGTTAATTTTCACCCCTGCTTACTAATATTTGTGAACTATTTAGCAGAAAAATAAGTCCTGCCACAGATATACTTGAGCTGATGTTGGTGCGTGTTATATCTTGTAGGTTTCTCTGTGACAGTCAGAAGGATTTGGATGAGCTGCTGGAATGCCTGCACCCAAAAGGAGTGAGAGAGAGTCAGCTAAAGGAGCGTCTGGAGAAAAAGTGAGCCTGCTGTTCTGTTTCTTTGCTCTATGTGCCTTCTCAAAGTCCGAGTATATCCACTTCATAGCCAACCTTTCCATTCCTGGGGCACGCGTTCCATGCTTTGCTTTGTGCATGTGTCGGAGAGGAGAGGCTGTTTAGAATGAGAAATCTACTCTCTTAGACAGTAACTCCCAAGTTCTTGATCAGTAATGGTCTAAGCTGTGAAGAGCTGCTGTCATTTCTTTCCTCCTTGCACCTGGAAGTAAAGGCAATGTTGTTTCATACCCAGAGGCAGGAATACCACGTGCTTTCTTGAGTATTTACAAAGAATGTTCTGCACTATTGGAGCATGCAGGTCGCACTGGATGCTGTTGTTGCCCCAGTGTCCTCACAACATACAAGGCACTGGCCCGCACATGTTCAAAGGCTGTTCTTGATTTTGCAGGTATCAGGACATCACACATTCTATCCATTTGGCTCGGAAACAGAACCTGGGCCTTAAATCCTGTGATGGTAACCAGGAACTGCTGAACTACCTTCGAAGTGATCTAATTGAGGTTGCAACCCGGCTGCAGAAAGGAGGGCTGGGATATGTTGATGTGACACCAGAATTTGAAGCCAGAGTGAGTGAAGAGGCAAAGTAGTACCAAAAAGACATAACACAAGTTGATACCTTTTGTGGACACTCTTGAGTCTTTGGTTCTTCTCAAATGAGAGGATCAGGAAAATAGTAGTTTTCTTGTGCATGTCCTCTTTCCAAAGTGGTATTTCAAGATTATGTAGCTGCTCAATTAGGATCCTTTTGGTGTAGGAGGAGTGTAATTTTGAAGCTAGCTGTTCTGCTCATCCTGTTTCCCACATCTAATGTCAGACATCTTTACTGAGCTTTAGCAGAGCTCTTTGTAGATTACATTTAACTTCTGTTTTGAAGTCAGCAGTTTTCCATTTTGGGGGTTTCCATTAAATTCAAACCACCTTAGGCTTGGGGTAACGATTATACCCTACTTCCAGGAGCTAGTGACTATTCTGTTCCTGGTTTTGTCAGCCCAAGGAAGCTGTTGTGCAGTGAACTGATGAATGAATTTTCAGTGTTCTAGCTACTTCAGCCTAATTCACCTGAGCAGCCCTGGTGCACTGAATGACTTTGAGGGGATAAACATACCTGGCATAGGTAGAGCATACACTGCATTAGTTAGTGTATGCTTCCCTTGCCAAAGGGCAGTGTTTTCTGCTTTGGAGTGGTCCATGCATTGTTAATCTCCATCTCGGTCACCACAGTGACTTCCACATGTAGATGAGACCATACATTTTAAGAGATGCAAAGGAAAAGTGAAGCAACTAAAGGAAAACTTGCTTAGTGCTTGGTCATCATGGATTTCTTTGTTTAACGCATCATGTTTTTTGGGGTTTTGTTGTTGTTTTTCTGAACTGACATTAACATTTAAGTGCTATGCATGATCATCAGCAGCGTGTTAGCTCTAGCAGAAACAGCAGTAATATGCTGAATCTGTAACTGTACGTGGAATATGGTGGATATCAATAATCATTAAGCATCAAAAGTATCCATCTGCCAGGACAGACTTACCTGAAACAGAGTAAAAGACAATATTCAGCTGTTACATGGTCATATACTCTTCCTAACAGATATACTCACTGGAGAGCCTGAAGGATTTTGGAGAGTGTGTGATTACACTGCAAGCTGGTGTTATTAAGAAGTTTCTGCAAGGCTTCATGGCCCCCAAGCAGAAGAGAAGGAAACATCAAGGAGAGGACTGCATTGCCAAGACTGAGGAGGTAGATGAAGAGAAGAAAATGGCAGAAGAAGCTAAGGTATTGGTCTTCAGAGCTCCATTTTAGCTCTATAACTGTTCTGTGGGCTGGGATGGCACATTGCATCTGGTACTAAATCCTACGTAGTTTCTCCCCGTTTCAGGTTTTGAATGCAGTCAGTTTGGGGATATGGGGCCAAATGTTCTACAGTTATTTTGAAGCATAAAGATGGTATCAAAATAAAATTAATGCTATGGAGTTTTGGTCGATTTTTCTCTCTATAGAGATTCTCTCTATAGACAGGAAGTAAGGTGGTGTATTTAATTTTGCACTGTTCCTTACACAAGTTGGATACTTGAACAAAAGCTTTTTATAGGGAATGCTTTTAGAAAGCTTAACAGAAGAAAATATATCCATGAGAGAAGGCTGACTAGTAGAATCAGTGAAAAATTATTCTTACTGTGTTTTATCCATAAAGAAAAAGAGGGACATGTGAACATTTTGGGTACTGTAAGGAAGTCAGGTTCAGATAAAGAGAGATAATGTGCTGGAGGACAGAAATCGTCGGGATAGCACCATCCACAGAGGATTTTAAAGTGCGGGTTGCACAGAGCTTGTCTGGACGTCTGAGCAGTTTGCTCCTGCAGTAGCAAAGCTTTGAGAGGGGAACAGACAGAGCCTCCCAGATCAAAGCTTGGGATTCTGGTAGGGTCCTGCAGACCATTGAGTTGCTCCAGTGTTTCATCTGAAGAGCAGCATTGGTGCTTAGAGTGGCTTGTGTATGCCGGGTTGAGCAGGATGTTAGTGACCCATAATATGATTCTTTTTTTTTTTTTCCATTTCCTTCAAAGTGCCCTGCCCTGATTGACCACTGACTTCAGTAAAAGTAGCAAGACCAGAATTGGATCAACAGATGCAATTGAAATTCCCAACTTTGGAAAGAAAGAGTAGATGCTTGATTGATGTGGGTTTGGATGGTTTTGTTTTGTGTTTAGGGGGTTTGGGCGGGGTGGGGCTTAAGCTGTTATCCATATAGGCTGGACCCTTGTCACTTGAGCATCAACACTTTGTTAGGCTTGACAGTGCCATCCTAGCAGGATAATTAGAGGCACTTGAAATTTTCAAAATCCTTATCTGTGCTGCTGTACTTACATTTTATGAGCTCTTTTTAAAAACAGATGTTGAATGCTCCAGTCCGTAGTCCAGCTGGAATGTGAGGTTTTCTTATGAAAGCTGTCAGGAGGAAATAAAGCTATGATTTTTTTTTTTTTCTGGGGCAGAAGCACATTTTTATGAATCACCACATTTCATAAATCTCCAACAACACCAAATCTTATCTTGCTTTCGGAAGTATGTCTTGCAGGTGTGTAACTGTTCACACTTGGAAAGTAATATCCACTTTACTACAGTAACTAAATGGTAGCAATTTAGCAGTACAAACTCCAGATCTAAGCACTGGTTACTTCCCTAGTAACACTAAAGCTATCTTGGATTTCAGAACTAAACTTTCATCTGCCTGAAACATTGAGCCACCTTTGATGGTGAGTGTTTGATTAGTTTCTCCTACAGAGGGACATGGTTACAGAGCAGCACTCGTTAGAGCAAAGCCAGCTCGGTCTAACATACTTCACTGCAGTGTGTGTTGAAGTTGAATGACCTTGATCTCATCAGAGGTGGAAATGAAAGATTTTAGACATCCTGTTTTCAAGCCACCTTAATGTAGTTGAAAGTGCTCGTTGTGGCTGAAACACCTTAATTTGTTCCTTTCTTCCCCTGGAAACTCACTGGGGACAGTAGAATTTTTCTGGAGCATTTTTCATGCAGCGCAGTGCTGCCTTTATCTCACTCAGTTTCCTAGACATGCACAGTACTTCAAAGAATGTTTACAATCACATACTTTTTTTTTAAAACTGAAGTTTATCTAGGATATACTTTCTCTTTGCCAAAAGGGGAAATCTTTTCAGATGACCTTGAAAGAGCAGCCCAAATGTTAGATATATTTGTCTGATGAGAAAACCTGACAGGCTTTTAAAAATAAATTTCCTGCCTAGGCCAAGAATCGTGAAGTCTTTTAGAGTCAGACATGCACTGAGAGGGCATAGCAGGTAAAATAGAGCATAGCCACACTGGAAAAACACACTAAGCTCATTTGCAGACTGGAGCAGCAAATGTGCAGTGTTGCAGTATAGTTCTGTCTCATTCTCCCAGGGAGAAACAAGTTCTGGCTTAGTAGGCACCTACGTGCTGACATAATTGTCTATACTCAGGGTTTCTGCTGGCTCAGCTGCATCGTTGGGGATCACACTGCTGAATGGCAAAGGATTGCGTTGCACGCCTGGCATCTGGCTGCTCCTCAAAGCTCTTCTTTCGCCTCTGCTTTTATGAGCATGCTTCCTTGCAGGATTAAAGCTCTGGAATATCCCAGACCGACTGTGTGCCCTCTGTGCTGGGAAGCGCGTGGGCAAGATGTCCATCTGTGCTGCCAGTCAGAGGTGTTTGCCAGGGGGGACACTGCAGGCCCCAGTTTCACTTCCAGCACCGGACTGCGCCAGTCCCTGATCGCAGATGGGAGCTTCACAGCCTAGCAGTTAGTTTCAGGGATTCGGAGGGATTTCTTTACTCTTAGGATCCCAGAGGAGTGGCTTCTTAACTCACTTTTGTCCCCCCTTACCAAAGCAGGCATTTTCGGTCACATTGGAGTTGACGCCTTTGGTATGTCTGGGGTTTATTTTGTTATATTTTCCCTGCTAGATCGCTCTTCTCCAATCAGAAAAGTATTTGAGTAGCTTCTTTCAGTCTCCTGTTTTGCCTGGTTGGCAATCTGAATTCCCTTGATAGCGATATTACTAAAATGCCACAGTCTCATGATACTTGGGCAGCAAGGCTAAAAATCTGTTAAATTCCACAGACTTGAGGAGAAAAAAAAAATTCTAAGCGAACTTTGCCAGCAGCTTTTGCAGATTTATCTTGGCCCAGCAGTTATCCAGTTATGTTACCAGCAAAAGCAAGGGAACGGTTACTTGGAAAATCAATTATGCAGGATGTGAAGCACCTCCACGGGGTTCTGCAAAAAAAAAAAAAAAAAAAAATAGCCCAACACCATGTAAGCTGCCACAACATGCAATGCAGGTTTCCATTTGCCTTGGAGGTGTTGCCAGCTGCAGATTCCATGCAAGGAATGACGGCGAGGATGTTGACAGCAGGGATATAGCACACACTGTGTGTTTTTCCAAGCATCTCATATACACTGCGATTCCTCAAATTCAGTGGGAGGGGAATGTGCAACTCTGCAAAAATCCTGGGTTTTGTTTGGCTCCTGAATCGCTGTCAGCTGCAGGGTTGAGTTTTTTCCCATCTGACACTTCACTGTTTGTTTTTTCACTCTCCTAGGGTAGAAGAACATTCACTTGAGTCCTATTATGTCGCTGTCATGTCTAGGCCATCACCTCATTGTTGTAAAGCAAAGGATTAATGTTTTCATTGCCCACATGGCAGCCCCGGGTTGCTTCTCTGTTCCAAGGCATTTCCAATTCACCGCCACTTTGTTTATCCACCTCGGGAGCTGGGTTGGAGATTTCATGTGTAGCTTATTCCGTTCAGGTTCCAGCAGCCACCTTCCTGCATATCTCGGGCTTAACGTTTCTAAGCCTCACTCGTGGCTCATTCTGGGATTTCACCTGTGTTGAGGTGGTCATGTCTCAATGTTTCAAGTTTGTTTCGTATTTGGAACTCAAAACTATTTTGCCTGTCAACTCTAGTTGCAGCCAATGTCCATTGCCCTTTGCTGGATGAAGGGCCTGGAGCGGGGCCCGTGGCTGGAGTGTCTGCAGTCCCCACTTGAGGGCAGTGCAGGCTGCTCTACCCGGCCAGAGTCAAGTGGTGCTGTCCGCTGCGTCTTCGCTTCCATCCTGCGTTGTGCAGTGCTACATTTTTGCCTTGTATTTTCATAGCCTGATAACTATTTGGGTTAGACTTGCTGAGTAAAAAATGTAGTGCAGTTCTCATTGGTTGTTTCAGCCTGACCATGAAGTGCAAAAGAGCTGCAGTGAACAAGCTGTCTAGGCTGGTTATAAGGTAAACCACAAATAAGTCGGAGCTACACAGAAGGAAAGAAGTGCAGCAGCTGAGTATTGGTTGTTAAGGGCCCAGCTAAATAATATAAAAGCATCTTCAGACTGTGGCGAGCTGTATCAGTGTGCCTCATTGTAAGCTCTTAGGTCTGTCTGCAGGTTGCTTCAGCCGTGGAGAAGTGGAAGACAGCAATTCGTGAGGCCCAGACCTTCTCCCGCATGCATGTGCTGCTCGGCATGCTGGATGCCTGCATCAAGTGGGATATGTCGGCAGAGAATGCAAGATGCAAAGTGTGTCGCAAGAAAGGTAGGCATTCCCGCCCCGTGCCTGGGTTACACTCGGACACTGTCACCTCTCCATGTCCTGCTTAGACAACACGGCCTTGTAATCTGTCATTCGGGCTTTATTTTGAGCTCCGAGCATCAGTATTTACACAGTCAGCACTGATCTCTCAGAAGCATTTGACCTTGACTACAATGAACTGTTCTTAGGAAAGCATTTCATGGTCTTGCAAAACGTTGCAGAACTGCCGTTCCCTGGGCATTTAGGATACTTGGACAAGTCATCTTCAAATCCTTCTGGGAACATTTGTGCCACTATCCCTTTCCTGCATGCATTTTTGAATTGGAGTTGTCTTGAGGTCTCTGAATCTTGTGAGTTAATCCTATTCCTTACAAAAGGAATGAAGAAGAGGAGGAAGTTGGACAGGTTAATACTTTGTTACAGAAGGGGGAGAGCAAGGTGGGATGATGCTGGTTTGAGGCAGAACTGCTTGGTGAGCTGGAAGAAACAAGTGTTCCCCAAGAGCAGAGGGAAGAGGCACCATGCCCTGAGCTGCTGCTCTGGTAGGACGGGGCAAGTAACCAGCCAGTAGCAAGAGGCCATTTCTTTGTATGCACTCTATGCTGAAGGTTTTTAGAGACTTATAGGTGGAGGGGCAAGTGGAAGAAACCACAGGCTTTTAGTAATTGTTCTGTCGTTACTTCTGGATGAAAGCCCAGAGGGGAGCTTGGTAGCACGACCTTCCTTGTCTTGTGGGCTTTTTTTTGTTTCATTTTCCGTTCATAGAAACACTGATGTGAAATGATGACAGACTTTGGGGAGACTACTGGGCCACTTCTGTCTACTATAACACTATGATGTTCACTTGTTAAAGAAATGAGGCCGAATTCTGAATTAGTGCAACATTTTTCCTCACTGTAGAGCCTCAGAGATGTTCCAAACAGATGCAAAAACTTCCTTGTATACTGGCAAGAGAGTAAACCAGGCAAACGTAAGGGGCAGTTCAGCTGAAATGAATGGATTATAGTTTCACTTAGCTAGCAAAATGGCATATCAGAGACATGATGGAAAACTCTGCACTTTTAATAGATGAAGTGGCTGGCCCAGAACCATTTCCCTTTTCCCCTGCATCAGTGAACAGTAGAGAGGGGCTAGCTCTGCTGCATACCGGTTTTCTGGGGGCTTGCTACGTTGAGTAGAAGGGGAATGCTGTGCAGGTTGGCCACCTTGAGGCTAGAATCAGAAGAACTGCATTTGTAGCTTCCCACTACTTCTGTGCAGCATCTCCTGTCATGTATTTCATCAGGGATCCAGCTTCAGTGGAACCTCAGTGAAAACCCTTCAGAGATACAGACTTCTCTTTGGGGACTGGGCATTTTGCTGCGTAGAGTTTCAAGATGCCACAAGATGTTTCTACTGCCATGGTAGGATTGAGAAGGAAGAGTCCCTGCCGTCAGAGGGCACTTTGCATCATTTTCTTCTCTTTGTCCTGACCTGACCCCCAGCGCTGCAGCAGCTTCTGCTTCTCGGGTCGAGACACTCAATTACAACTAAGTTACCCTCTCTTAGGTGAGGATGACAAGCTGATCCTGTGTGACGAGTGTAACAAAGCCTTCCACCTCTTTTGTCTGAGACCGGCGCTCTATGAGATACCAGATGGCGAATGGCAGTGCCCAGCGTGCCAGCCTTCCACTGCCAGACGCAGCTCGCGGGGCAGGTGAGTGACCCTCCGTTCCTACTGAGCTCTTGCAGATGCAGAGTTCTCACCATACATTCATAAATGAAACAAAAAACCCTTAAACAGAGTGGCTTTTGCAGAACCAAAATAGCCAAGTTAAGTCAATGGCACTTGAACAATAGAAAAGGCAATTTTTTCAGACTGTGAGTTAGCACACCTGTGTTGTACTGACCCATGACAACTTCAGACGTTTTGATAAAAAACTTTAGTGCAGCAGTGAAAACTCAACGCAAAACATCACCCAAAGCACTGGGCACTAAGGGCACAAAGAAAACTGCTGTTTTCTTTGACCAAGCAGTGAGTTGAGTTGGTAGCACTGCAGCTTTTGCTGTATTTTGCCAAGTTAAAATTCCCACTGTGTCCTTCAGGTTAAAACAGATATTACTACAGGCTGTTGCTTAGTCCTGACTCTGCTACAACTGAAAACAGGCTATGAAACACCACTCTGGCACTTATCCAGACCTGATAGGCATTGGCATCTTAACAAGACAGGAACCTTTATAAAGGCCCAGAAAGAACATGATTTGAGGAGGAATGGAAGTTGCAGCAGGACGCGGACACGTTCATTTGCAATCTGACAGCAAGAGGGTTAAACTGTGTTGCGAATTGCAGGCTGGAAGTTAAATGCACGCAAACTGCATTTTTCTGCTCCCACTGGACAATGTAGGTCCTCTCCTCATTGTGGCTCGGTGCTCCATCTACCTGCCTGGCAGCAAGGTGAGGCTATCAGGTGGCATCTGAAGCATAAGCAGTCAACAGATCCTCCCTTCTGGAGCGGCAGCACAATAAGAGGTGCAGTAGCTTGTAATATGCAGGTGGTGTGTGGCCTTAAAAGTATTAGTTACTGGGCACTATCTAAAAGGCTTCATGAGGCTTGTACAGAAATGACAGGGCTTTAGCGCAGCTGTTCTAGCCGGAGATCACAGCTGCTTTGATGTGGCAGAGGCACCTGCAAGCTGCCCGGCTCCTGGATGGGAGCCATCAGGTGGGCAGCACCTGTCTTGCTGTCTGCCTCGTGCTCTCGTCTTCTGGCTGAGGCAGGAAAAGAAATGTTGACGTTGGATCTCTCTTGCCTCTGGTGCTGTAGGGGCCGGTGCTAATTCCCTTTAGTGTTCAAGATTGTCTCTTTCCAAGACAGGATTGACACAGCCACAACTTTGCCTTGTCCCCTTCTGTATATACGTGCTGCTTTGTTTGCCCCGCTCTGTTATATTTGGGAACAGATCCATGCAGAAAATTGGAACTGTCCTGGGCTGGGAATTTTTGTGGTTTCTGCCATTTGTACATAAGCCTGAATTGATGCTCTGCTCGGTAATAAGTAGAAGCTTACTTCTGAACAATGCTGAATGAGCTCTGTTTCCTACAGCACAAAGCAGCATGACAGTGGAAGGGGATGAATGGGGAAACCTTCCTACAGAAACAGAGAAATCCCGCTTCTGAAATGCCTCAGGCCAGGCCTTTAGACCTCCCTAAAACACCACCACTTCCTCTCGGTGAGGAGTTATTGCGCAGCAGTCAGCATTATCACATAGCCAGGGGGCCTACAATGGCAAAAATTGCTCTTCTGCTGTGCAAGCTCAGCTGTTGGGGATTTTCAACCTAGATATTCCCGATGATGGTGTGAGAAGTGCCCTTTTAGCTGTAGCCACGACATGGAATAAAGTAGATGGCTTCAGCTTGAAACTCAATGTTTATTTTACAGTGAGGTGGTCAGCAAGTCTCTGAGCAGACAGAACAGAGAAACTCCCAGGGCGTTTGATCCCCAGGCTCTGGTACAGCATGTGTGTTTCCATGCCTTGCTCTAGGAACTATGCAGAGGAGTCTGATGAAGATGAAACTGAGGAAGATGAGGAAGCTTCTGATGAACAAGATGCTGAGGAGGAGGAAGAAGAGGAGGAAGATTACGAAGTTGCCGGACTGAAATGTAAGCCTTTGACCATGCTAGAAAGTAACAGAAAATATTAAGTCTTTGCTTCTCTGTCCAGAGTACTGATCCTCATTCCAGCTTGTGCTTTTCCTCACAAAAAAAAAAGTTCTTTCTTTGAATCAGTGAGAGATTTCTCAAGGGCTCACCGTGGTCGTGTGATACATCTCTGTGTAACTGGAATGAACTGTCTTCATATTTTTCTCTTGTGACTGAGACAGCGCTAGCGAAGATTGAAACTGCAGTCAGCGCCTGCTCACTGACCAGTCACTACCCCGGGGCTGCTGCTGAGACAGCAGGAAAGGGCTATGGAACAGCATTAATTGGTTGTCTCTGTTCAGAGGTTTTTGGTAAATGAAGCACTGTTAGTAGATAAACCTCCAGAAGTAACCATGACCTCCTCTCCTCACTCTTTCCCTTCCCATGCGCCCATAACCCCTTAAGTGGAGAGTTTCTAGTGACTGGGCAAAGTGGCATTTGCAGTTGGCAGAACTAATGCAAGTCTTTCCATTCCCGGGGGAGGGCACGGTACTCAAGGTGTAATGTGACCGGGACTGCCAGCACCCTTGTGTGCACAGAGACCTCTCAAAATACACAGCTGACTCATTTGGGGCAGCTGAATGGAATAAAACCAGCATTTTTTAAACTCAAAGGGGATGTTTCTCCACCCAAAAATACAGTACTCGAGCACTTTCTAGGACGGGTATCCACTTTTTTTTTTAAAGGGGAATTTGACTCTTTCTCATTTGCAGTAGCTTAATGGCACAGAGAAGATCGATCTTGAACTTATTTCTGTCAAAAATGTCCTTGATTGACATTAAATTAGCTTTAGACTATCTTTACCAGGGCAGATGGTGGAATTCAGAGACTGAGAAGATGGAGACCCAAAGATTTTTCCCATGTTCTTTCCAGGGTTTCCATACCTCTCTGTCAGTCTCAGTTCCCCTACTCTTTTCTAGTTCCAGGGATGCTCCCTGATACTCCGGCTGTCTACGCTGCTTGTTGTTCTGCTGCGTATCCATGTCCACACTTGGAGTGAGTTCAGCCCATATTGTGTGGCCAAGTCAGGAGCTGAGCCAAGGTTTCCAAACAATAGCAAAAGAGGGTTAGTCACTAAAAATAAAGCACTAAATGCAACCCCTGGTTTTAAAGAGCATTAGTGTGGAAAGGTCGTTGTGGAAAACTTTTGTTTCAGTAGAGAAGTGCCATTAATCCTCATGGTGTTTATCCGGAGGGATATAAGCTAGAATGTTGGATTGTCAAACATTCAACACATGCCACCCGCTTGACACGCGGGCAGGAGTGGCAGCAGACAGACGTCCCCCGGCCCTGACACACGCTCCTCCTGCAGAGGGGCCTGGCAGGATGATTTATGGCACAGGGCTGGATTAGAGGCCGTAAATGAAAGGGTGCTGGGGCTCATGTGTTGCTTACGTGCCTGTGGCCACGTGGACAGAGCCAGCCTGGGAGGGAGCCCCATGCACAGCCCCAGTGCAGGACTCCTGGGAGAAGCTCAAGAGAGTTCATCAGCACCCTTGAATTTCCATCAGTTTAAAACTCTTGTGTGAGGCTTACAAGCATTTTTGCGAAACATAACGTGGCAGCCCCAGTGCTGGCAAATAGAATTCCCGTGTTTTCCACGTGCGGCACATGGAGGAGTGCTCCGCGCTGCAGTAGCTCTCCATTCCCCATGCTGTGCAGGGCGGTGGGACTGCCGGCTCCTCGCGCTGTGCCTGAGGCAGGGAGGAGCACGCGGGCAGCAGGCAGCCTCCGCTGCCTGTGGAAGGGGCATTGCCGTTGCCTTCAACATATCATGTCCTCACGTGACTCTCCCTGCCCACTCCCAAGTCCTGCTGTGTCTGGGCTGCAGGCTGAGGGGCTTTTTATTACCTGAGAGCACAAACAAATCTCTGTAGCTGCAGAGCAGCAGGAAGGACCTCGATCTCTTCAAGAGCAGAGGATGTGCCAGCATGCCAGGCTGCTGTGGGCCATCACTCTCGAGCAGAACGGCAAGGGCCTTTTTGGGGGCAGGAGATCTTCACCACATGTCCCCTCTGAAGAGAGTATGAGGAGCGCAGCCGCCACGAGCGTGTGCTGAGTGAGGGCACTGAGTGAGGGCACTGACCCAGTCGTCTGGGTGCGCTGGCTCTCTGAGCTGTGGGTGTGTGGCAGGACAAGGGGCTCGTGGCCTCTGCCTGGGCTATTGCACCTGGAATCACTGTGTCCTCTGTTCGACTCTCTGAGCGTGCGGCCGCTTGCACGTGTGCGGCAGGCCGTGCTGCTCAAGGCTGCTCGAGTGCCTTGGCGAGGCAGCACTGCTCGAGTCGCCTTCCCGCGCCCGGGCAAGGAGAGGTGAGGCTGCTGCTACCTACTCCCTCCTTCTTGGATTTGATCTGTGCTTTTGCCGACTGTCCTCCCTTTGCCCTCACAAGTTAACATCTTCCTCTAAGCCCTCGGCTTCTTTCTTCCAGTGCGACCCAGAAAGCCAGTGCGGGGCAAGCAGAGCACGGCCATGTACTCCTTGAGGCCGGGAAGGCACCCAGGGAAGAAGCAGGCGCTGCACTCTGCCCGGGCGCCCCGGCCGCGCGCCGCACCCGTCAACGGCGCGGACATCGATGAGCTGGTAAGAGCCCAACTGCTCCCCGGAGGCCGCCCGCTCACGGCGTGAGTTAGAGGCGGAACAGGTGGCCCGGGAGATGCCCCGCATTGTGCTGCGAAGGCCGCGCCGCGCGGCTCACAAAAGAGGCAGATCTTCAAGGGCCCGGCACAAACGGAGCTCAGCTATGTGAGGCATCTTCCCCAGCCGCTCTCACACATTGTCCTGCTTGATTAGCAGGCAGCCTGCAGCTTGTTAAAGGGTTTTAAATAGCAGCCATATGTCTCTGCAGAGAAGTGGGGGGCTGAGAGGGTCCTGGACGGGCAGGGAATGCCAGCAATGCAAGAGCACTGCCCCCCAGCCTTGGCCATGCTCTGACAGTTGTTGTCCGTACGCTCCCTCCTCAATCTCCAGGACATAATTCAACTGGTTTAGGTTTCACTTGACATTTAAAGAATAAAACCTTATGCTTCTGAACAGAGTCATCTTGTGCGTGCATGCTACGCGGGGTGGAGCTGCAGCGCTGTGTGCTGCTTGTCCTGGAGGCGGACACGCCACGGGGATATGTGAGGATCCTCTAGCCCCCTGGGCAACGTCACAAGCTTCTGCTGGATGTGCCATGTCTGCCGGCCAGCACTGGTAGTGCGGCCGCTGAATCCTATCACTTTTCCTGGTTGCCCTTGACTGATGTCTGTGCTTCTCGTGTAGGGTGTGTGGGCTGCTTGGTGGGTCTGCAGCATCCTTTTAGCTGCTCTGCGTTGCAGATGGGAGGCAAGCGACATCAGCAAGTCCAGCGTGGGCTTAGCCAACTTAGAGGAGTATTCAAGTGGGAGCAGTTTTCCTGCAGCAGTTGACTCATGAACTTTGACAAAACACCAACATGGGAAAGAGCTAGAGCTCTTCCACCTTCGTTCTGAGCAAAAGTAAAACAGAGCCAGCTCAAGAGCAGTGACTTGTGTGTGGAGCCTTGCTGTCACCTGGCGTGTCATGGAGGGTGACACGTCTCAGGATGGGCAGATGCCCCTCCGGGGGATGTGTGGCAGATCCCCTGGCCCGCAGCTGACCCCGTGCTCTACTTTGTGCTTCTCCGGGACAGCAGCCCTCAAGGCAGCAGCAGCTGGTGGCAGTTTAGGAACCAAACAGGCTGTGCTGATACGTCAGCACGAGCGCTTCTCCCTCGGCCTCTCGCGCTGTCCCCAGGGGCTCGCAGAAGGGAGAGGCAATGGGCTCGCTCCACTTGCTGTCGCTTAATGGGCAAACTCGCTGTCACTTACTGTTCAGCTGCTTGTTCTGACCATGTTGCCTTGGAACCTGCCTTGGAAAAGCTTGCTGCCCCTGGAGAAAAGTCAGGCTGCAGGTAACCCGCTCCTGCCAGAGCCTCTGAACGGTGCCCGTTCTGTAATCAAGCTGCCACGGTGTGCCTTGGCTCTTGCCATTAAAGGGCCCACAGCAGTTTGCTGCTTCGTTACTGGAAAAGAGGGCTGTGTTTGAAGGACTTAAACTTTGTTGTTGCAGCAGTGCTACCTCTCTCCACCCCTTGAAACACCAGATTGTGAGCGAGAGGATTGCAAAAGAAAACTGCTAGGAACCAGCTCGAAATTTTGCTGAACATAGAGCCCCCATAGCAGCTCCCTTCTTCTAACAGCATCTCTCCTTTGCGTGGCCAGGTCCTTCAAACGAAAAAGACAGCACGTCGCCAAACGCTCGAATTACAGAAATGCGAGGAAATCCTCAGCAAGTTGATCAAGTACCGCTTTAGCTGGCCCTTCAGGTGAGGGCAGATCAACTCTTGTGCATGTGCTGGGCTGTCCCTGGGTGGATATGGACGTGGGATGGCCATGCTGGGAGCCTGCTGGATCCATGTGCTGGCCAGGAGACCTGGGCTTCTAAAGCAGGTTACAGAAGGGAAGGAAAGGAGCAAATCTGAAATCTGGCTGGTAGAGCCCCCATGCTCCCAGTTCCCTGCTGAGCTCGGGAAGCGAAGCTCTTTGGAGGCAGCTCCCCAGCCAGCGGGGCTCCTGCAGGCAGCGCTGCAGCGAGGCGGCCGCGGGCTGCAGAGAGGGGGATGCAGCCAGTGCTGCCTGCGGAGCGCCCTGCGGGTCGGAGCTGCGGCGGCCGGGCCGCTGCTCGTGCCAGCCTCGGCAGCAGGACCGGCTCTGCGGCCCTGGCGCCAGCCGGGCTGGTGGCTCGGCCTCTGGCCTCATCCCATCCAGGGCTCTGCCGGGGCACTTGCTTGTGTCGCAGCACTGCCTGGCATGCAGGCTGGCACTGCTGCCCCTGCAGAAAGGTGGGGGGAGGTAACTGCACCTCTGTGCAGATCCCAACTGTGTCATTGGCAGGGCCTAACCGTCATTTTCCTCCTATCTTTGTGGCCCTTCCTTTGGCAGGGAGCCAGTGACCACAGAGGAAGCTGAAGATTACTTTGAGGTCATCAGCAACCCTATGGACTTCCAGACTATGCAGAGCAAGTGCTCTTGTGGCGACTACCGCTCGGTGCAGGAGTTCCTCTCTGACATGAAACAAGTGTTTGCCAACGCTGAGCGCTACAACCAGAACGGGAGTCACGTCCTATCCTGCCTGGAGAAGACAGAACAGTGTTTGATCGACATGGTGCACAAACACCTGCCTGGCCACACATATGCACGCAGGAAACGCAAGAAACTCTCTGCCAGGTGCCAGGGACTGGAGGAACAGGAAGGAGACAGTGAGCCAGAGTCCCTTGAACATTCCCGGGGGCGAAAAAGGAAGAAATGAGGGATGGGGGAGGTTAGGGGGAGAGTCAGAGCTGGAGCAGGTCTTCTGGTGCTGCTGGGCGGCAGGATGGGCTGTCTGGAGGGAGTTAGGAAGCAGCAGGCACTTCTCTATTAATCCAGCCTTTGGCCCATCCTAGTTCTATTTTTTCTGCAATTTCCTGAAGTATTTGTACATGCGTTGAGCACGCAGAGACGACGTGCTGCTTCCTGCAAAACCGGCAAAGCTCTGGCGAGACTGTCCTGCCAGGAGGGCTGGAGGGGAGCGCGGGAGGGCGGCCGCGCAGGGAGCACGAGGCCGCCTCCGCCTGGGCCACCTCTGCCAAGAGCCGGCGCTGGAGCGCGGCGGGACCTCCGCTTCCTGCTGCCTGGGATGTGGAACCAGCCCGGGGGCTGGCGCAGGGAGGGATCACATCGCTTCACGGAAGGACTGGGCGTGCTCAGGCCCATGGGCTGCTGGTTCTTGTATGTATATATTTATATGGTGTTTATTTGGAGCGCCGTGCCGGAGGGCTGCGGGGAGCGAGCAAGCACTTACACTGAGGCAGGCAAAGCTTTCACCAGCCTTGCGCTGCAGCTGGCACCGAGGTGCCTGGCGCCATGTGCCCTCTCCGGGAGCCACGTGTGCGGGTGGGCTCTGCAGGGCGAGGGGCGAGCGGGGCGCGCGCCGAGGGGCGGCCGGGCGCTCTGCCCGCTCCGAGCGAGAGCCCGGGCAGAGGGAGGGAGCAGCCAGAACGCGCTCCCTGGAACTTTTTAAATTAATTTTTTCTAGTTACTATAAGTAGCTTGTTTCTAGCAGTGCTCCTGTATAAAGAACACCTGTAAGATACCGTTGTCTTGCTGTGGCACATGTACAGTTTCTATGCAATCGTGGTTGCTTCCTGTCCCCCGCACCCTCAGCCGCTCGATCGCAGGGGCACGTGGCGGCCGGAGCCCCCGGCCCAGCCCTTCCCTCCCCCTGCAGGGACCCCCCGCCCGCCCCCCTCGCCCTCCTCCGACCCGCCGGGCAGCCAGCAGGGAAGCCCCGGGACCGGGCGAAGCCGCGTCCTGCCCACCGCAGTGGTGCGTTCTGCCGCTCAAGATGCCCACCGGCCCCTCTCCAAGAAGGGATTTTAATTTGCTTCTCCCTCTCTGTCGTGACAGGTTTTGATCATACAATCAGGGTTTGAGCTTCTTATCCTATTGCTCCTTAATTTGGAACCAGAGGAGAACAAGGCCGTTCTGTAACGATTATGTTTTTTTAAAAAAATACAAAAACCGCTGTTGCAGCTCCTGTGATTTAAGAATAATAATAATTAAAAGAGAAAATCATTGATTGCAGCCTAGTTTTGTGGACTTTTTAATTCTTTGATGATAGGAGACATTGGTTTCAGTTCTGGACTGTTGGTGGCTGCAGAGACCACGGCAGCTTTGCAGCCGTTTCCCTCTCCCCCGCTGCCTCCCTGCCCCACAGAATAGCACTGACGTTTGTATTTCGCACATCCCCCTTCAGCAGCTTTGTTTTGTCCCCCTAATATAGAACATTCTTTTTCTGCAGGTCCTACATGGTGAAACCTTTGGAACTGTACATTTTTTTAAAGATATATGTCATTTGTGGGGGGGCGGGTGGGAGGGGGTTTCTGCTAAGGGCTGTACTTGTAATAAATTGGAAACTTAAGAATAAACGTTATGTACCTGTGTTTGTAAAAGCAGCTCAGAGCAGCTCCTTGGTGCGCTGGGTGCGGGCAGGGCTCCCAGGACACCCTGTGTCCCGAGGGGACACAGGGCCACCGAGCATGGACGGGATGGCCTGAGCCTGGGATCCGTCCCCTTGCGCCTTGGGGAGAAGCCCCTGGGAGCCAAGTTGTGCCCGGGGTGGCTGCCGCAGCGCCTGGTCCTGCTGCATGTGGCACCGACCAGCCGGGCTGGCTGCAGCCCTCTCCCCTGCAGCCGCTTCCGCGCTGCCCCTTGGCGAAGGCCTCCTGGGGAGCGGGCGGCTGCCGGCACCGCCAGGAGCTCAGTCCTCCCGGCAGGGATGGGAGCTCTGTCCTCACGGCTGCCGGGCATCATCTGCAGAGGAGCTGCACGAGCAGCAGCCCTGGGCTGGCCGCGCTCCTTCAGCCCTGGCCGCCCTCGGGCTACCAGCGTGACACTTGTCCTCCTGCTCGCAGCACACGTGGCTGCCCGGCTGTGGGATGGCGCCGCGGGTTGCCCTCCCGAGGGAATGGGGGGAGTGGCGGGGGCTCTTGAAGCCTCTCTGCTTTTTTGCTGCAGTGTCGCTTGGCTGGGTGACCCTCACAGCTTCCTCCCTGGTTTTGCCAGGGGGAATTTTGCAATCGCAGACTCGATGCAGTTCAGAGGGCAGCAAGAGCTGGTGCCGCCGCGTCTCCAAAGAGCCCAGCTCCCAAACTGCCCGTCTGCCTCGGTGCAGCCGGGACACCAACACGCGGAGCTCCACAGCTGGGCCAGGGCGGCACCTGTTTGGGAGCAACAGACTGATGTGGTGTGCAACCCATCACTGGTGGCACTGAGCTGTTGTTGGTCAAAGCTTTATGTCTGCAGTTGTAACCTTGCCGGGAATGTGGTGCCTTCACAGGTGGCTGCAGTCCCCGAGTTCGGTAGTGTCCCTGGAGTCCACCCAGGGTGCACATGTCCCGGGGTCCAGCTCTGCCTGGCAGCGTCTGACTGTGTTGGCCTCCTGCGATGAAGATCTCTGTGTAACAGGGCAAAGCTTCACTGCCTGCACGGTGGCAGGATGGACCCAGGGTGTTTGCTGGGCTCCACGCCTGCTGTGCGCGGTGCCAGTGCTGTGATGGTGTCATAGCCCTCAAAGCACTGTGGACGAACGCCCCTTCTCCCTGCATGGCCTTGTCCGCTTGCCGCAACTGAGCTTTTCCTCACTGGGCATGCAATGGGACCTGGCTGAATCGGAGCGTGATTCAGGCTGGGATGTTTCCGACCTTCAGCGTGGAGGCTCCACAGCATCTGCTCCAAGACCTTTTCTGAGATGTGCTTTTTATAGCAGCACCCGCGTGGCAGTGGTGTCCTGTGCCAGGCCTATAAGCGGGCACCGCTGCGCAGGGCCGCGGGGCACCAGGGCGGTGCTCTCTGCCAGGCTGCACAGTGGGGTCTGCGGGGCGACGGGGCACCCAGCTGCGCCCACTCCCATAGCGAGGCTGCCGTGAGCAGCCCGTGCTGGCAGCACCTCTGCGTTCTGGCCCTCCAAGCCCACCTCTGGAGGAGGAGGAGGAGGGTGACCAGAAGCCACCAAGAACCCACCCTACCCGCTTCGGCTTCCTCGCAGCTTAATGATTAACACTAGCCAATTAATGCTCTTGGTGATTTGGGATTTTTAGCACGTCCTGAGCAGAATACGTTTCCCTCTGCTGCTAAAAACCTGGAGGGATCTTCTGCCTGTGCAGCAAGGGGAAGGTCTCCAGTGCGGTGCAGGAGTGATCGGCTGGGAGCTGCAGGCTGGACTTTCCTGTGGAGCCAGACGGACCAAGGCTTCAAATCCACTCTGAGCCACAGCTCAGCCCACATTCAGCCTCTGTGGTCTTTCCAGCCTCCTGGTCACTGATTTTATTGCCTGGGCAAGCGGGGGCTGCAGAAGCTGCAAGTGAAGGCCCTGTGTGCAGCACTGCAGCTGAACCAGGGCCTGCTCACTGGCCTCTTTGCTCTTTACAAACAGCCTCCCGGCTCCCTGGGCCCAAGAGGGCCTGGGCAGGCTTGGTGAGGGCAGACGGGGGCAGGAGGGCTGCTCTGGGCTCGGAGGCTGCGTGGCGGCTGCGGGGGCTGCGCACGGTGCTCTGCCCATAGCGCCCAGGGCGGCAGCATCAGCGGTGGATTTGGGCTGTGGGGCTGGGGGTGGCTCTGCGTAGGGGGGGCCCGGGGCCCAGCTCAGCGCCATGAACCACAGGAAGGCGGCTGGCCGCCGGGGGCAGAGGGGCAGCAGAACCTGCTGGCGCCTGAAGAGCAGCCACGAGGGGCTGGAAGCTGCGGCGGGGCCAGCGGCACTGGCGGCTCTGGCTCCCGCCCGCGGAGCCGGCCGGGCTGCGGTGCTGATAGCGCCAGACGGGAGACACCAGCAGGCGCTCTACTTAGCTCCGCTTATCTGCACCAAGGCTCCAGGCGGCCAGTTTGTCGGTGGTAGCGAGGGGGGCTCAAGGGCAGGACACCCATCGCCGCGGTTGCTGCCACCTCCATTCGGGCTGCCCCAGCAGCGCCTTAGTGGGACCCCAATCAGCTGATGCGCAGGAGGGGCGTTGGGCTGTTGCAAACACGATGGGTGTCCTCCACGCTGTGCCCTCTGTGGCATGTCCCCCCACCTCGTGCCACGCAGACCTTCCGGGATGGTCCATCCCCTTGCACTGAACTTTGGAGCCTGTCCTTGGAACCAGTGTTGACTCTCCTGGCCCAGGTCAAGCCCTGTTTATCTGCCCAAATAACCTGGCTGGGGCTGGCCAGGAGGAGCCCCCGGCGGCTCGTTGCAAGCCCAAGCCCGGAGCAGGGGAACCTGGCCACACGGCCCCCTCCTTGTAGGGCCACCAAGGCTGGTCCTGGAGCAGATTCACGCTCTGCTGCGCCAGACAGGGGACATGTTGGGCAAGTGGGCGCTGCTGGGTGGGAAGGTAGTCCCAGCTCCAAAAGCCACCCACGAGTGAAGCCCCTGTCCTGACACTCACCACCCTGTCACGACGACAGGGAGCTGGGTGACACCGGCAGCCCCTTCCCTGGGTGAGAGGGTGCCCGTACCCAGCTACACACCCCGCCAGGGCAAGCTAAATGCCCAGCACCGTTTGTCCCCTCTGCAGAGGACACTTGTGTCACCTGGCAAGGGCGGAGGGGCCACCCTGGGCATGTGGGGCCCAGCCTGGAGACCAAATTGCTGCCTGGTTCAATGCTCCGTCCCAGCAGGCACCCGGGCTCCCACGGCAGCAGGGGCCGCGCAGGTGCCTCCTGCACGAGGCTCAGGGCTGGGGGCCTCCTGCGCGGCCTCCACGGCCGGGCCCTGCATGCGCGGGGCGGCAGGCAGGCGGGCGGCGAGGGCGGCGCTGCGCACGGCTCCCGGGGTAGGCGGATGTTTTCTCAGCTCTGGCACTCAACTTTTCCCGGTGTTCCAGGCCGCCTCCTCCGGCAGGGGTGGGGGGGGCGGATTAAAGGCCTTTGCACATCAATGGCAGCAGAGTGAGGCTGGTGCACAAAGCCCCGCTGGGCTCTGCGGCCGCGGCGCCTTAACCCTTTCCCTGCCATGGCCTCTGCCCCGGCCCGGCCCACAGCCCCTGCGGACACCAGAGCTCCCGGGGCCGGGCACAGTGGCCACTGCCCTGCGGCACTGATGGGCCCAGCATGGCGCAGGAGCCTCGGCCTTGTGGCACTGACTGGCCCCAGGATGCCCGCAGGAGCCCCGGCCGCGCGGTGCTCTTGGCTCTGCAGC
This sequence comes from Rhynchotus rufescens, assembly GCA_032273925.1. Taxonomy (NCBI): domain Eukaryota; kingdom Metazoa; phylum Chordata; class Aves; order Tinamiformes; family Tinamidae; genus Rhynchotus; species Rhynchotus rufescens. The sequence continues at coordinate 4,104 of JAVCKT010020758.1, read as the reverse complement.
CTGGCTCAGCAAGGCCCAGCGGCTCCCTTCCCAGCCCTGCAGTTTCTAGCCATGGGGCTACCAGGGGCAGCAAGCAGGGCTGGACCCCTCAGGATGCCCTGAGGCCACTTTGGTCACTGCCCATGTGCCCGAGGGCTTGGGGCGCAGGCCCGTTAGAGCTTCCACACGGTCCAGTTCAGGCAGCCCAAACAAGCACCTCAAGGGCCAGGAGGCAGCTGGTGGTGCCGGCAAACATGACCGGCAAATGCGGCCGGCACCCGAGCGAGCCCTTGGCCTCCGCGCAGGCAAGGCCAGAGGCGGGCGGGACACCCGGCCCTGGGTCCCGTTGGGGACGGAGGGCGGCTGCGGGCAGCAGCTCCGCGCTGCAGGGCCAGGGCTGGCCACGCGGCCGAGCCCCAAGCTGTGTGACGCGTGCGGCCCCGTCCCCGCCGCGCTGTTCATCCCTCTGCTCCAGGAGGACCCCTCCATCCCCTGGCACTACCAGCGGCCATAGACTGATGGAGGCCTCTCAACCGCGCGCTGTGAGGAGGGTCCCTCAGGGGCTCGATGCTCCCCTGCCCCTTCCCAATGGACAGGGAGGGATGTCCGGAGCGGCCCGGCTGCAAGTGCCCATTGCCAACACGCCGGGTATCGACTCCCACACCTGGTCCAGTGCCGAGGCCACCAAGTCTGTGGCTTTGGAGCGCCAGGGCCTGGGATCCAAACAGCACGTCCTGCTGGCAGCCCTGGCAGGGTCCTCGCCTGGCCACAGCTCCGTCTCCCCTCCTGCCCCGGGGAGCCCTTGGAGCAGCTCCCAAGGGAGGTGCAGCCAGGAGCCAAGCGGAGCTGCAGCAACAGGGCACTCCAGGCAGGGAGCAGGCCCCTCCGCCTGCCCTCTTGGCTGAGATTCCCGGTGCTGCGGGACTCCCGGAGCAGCGGACGGTGGCCCTGGAGCATGCGGCGCCGCAAGCCCTGCCCCGCGGCAAGGACAGCCCAGCCCTCTCCCGCCCGCTCCGGGAAGCACCAGCTGAGCATTGAGTTTCCCTCCAGACAATGGGGAAGGAGAGATGGGATTGTAACCGGAGCAGGGGGATAAATAAAGCTGCCCGAAGTTTCCATTACCCGCACCTCGAGCCTCTCTTGGAGACATCAAAGCACGGAGCGGAGCCCTCTGTCCCCTCCCGTCGCGCGGCGCTCAGCCCATCAGCCGGCTCTGGGCCTGCGCACGCTGCCCGGACCCAGCTCCGCACGGAGCCAGGGCCGTCCCACTCCACCCTGCCCCGCGTCCCAGCGCAGAGCCCCCGCAGCTGGCAGGGGTGCCCGCCCGGCCGCCCGCAGCGCCGTCGCCAAGCCCCTCCGACGAGTTGAATGGAAAAGATCGTTCACCGGCTTGATACTGGGCACGAGAACCCGGCCTCCATGGCCGGAGGAGGCGGTCCCGGGTGCCAAAACTGGCACCGGGAAGCTGGGGAGCCGGAGTGAACCGAGCAGCGTGGGGGCTCCGGCAGCGTCAGGGCAGTGCAGGGGCTCCGGCGGTGCCAGGGCAGCGGTGGGAGCTCAAGCTCCCGGGCACCAGCAGCGCTGCGGTGGCAGCAGCCTCCGGAGGGCAGGGGCTGCCTGCGGCACTGCGGGAAGCCGGCAGCCCCGGGGCAGCCCCAAGCCACACACCGGAAAGCGGCCGGGCGCTCCCGGAGCGCGCCCAGGGAACGTCCGCCACCGGCCCCGCTCTGAGCGCGGGAGTGGAGGGGAGGCCATGGGGATGCGCGGCCGGGGCCTCCTCGCTGCTGCCTGTGCCAGGAAGCGGCGGCCCCGAGCCCCTGGCCCCGCGTGGCTGCTCTCCCGGCTCCATCCCGCCCCAGAGCACGAGGCGCAGGCGAGATAACACAGCCAGGGTTTATTGGGGATGGGTTTTGTTTGTCCATTTCTTTCAGCTAATGATTAAAAAAAAAAAAAAAACTAAAATAAATTACAGAATTAAATAAACATGAACTGGATTATTCCCTTCCTGTCCCCGTCCCCCTCCGCCCGCTTCCACCTCCCAAAAGAAAGCGTTAGAACAGTCACTGAATTTGGCAACAGCAACAAAACAGTATCTGGGGAGAAAAAAAAAAAAAAAAAAAAAAAAAAAAGCAGCTACTTGTGAGGGTCAGGTGGTGCGAGGGGCGCCCCGTGGGACCCCGCGCCCCGGCACCGCTCTGCGCTCTGCCCCAGCCCCGGCCAGCCCCGCCACGGGCTCCCGCCGCGCTCCCCCACTCCCTTACCCGTGACACCCGCTCTCCGGGCGCGTCGTCCCGGCAGAGGCAGCGCCCGCTCTCTAGACATGCGTTGGGTTGTCCAGGTACGGGTCTGTTTTGGTCATGTGCAGCATGACCGTGGGGGCCTTGTAGTGGCAGTGCACCCCGCTGCAGCTGACGCCGCTGCACGGCTTCCCCCTCGTCCTCATGCCCAGCTTCCTGTTGCACAGGCTCTGCCAGGTCTGCAGCGTCTTGGAGCTCCACACCCACACTCCACTGGTGATACCCACCACCAGGGACATGAAGATCTTGAGCATAAAGACGGCCACGGTGGGCACGGAGGCCTCCAAGGAGCAGTTGGTGGCGCGCCTGCCAGGCAGGGGTGCGCAGCCACGCTCCAGTGCCCGTATGTTCCAGTAATCCATGTTTAGCCGCTCGTAGAAGTAGCAGACAATCACGCAGGTGGCCGGGACAGTGTAGAGAATGGAGAAGACCCCGATCTTCACCATCAGCTTCTCCAGCTTCTCTGTATTGGTGCCTCCCGTCTTCATGATCTTCCGGATGTGGAAAAGGGCAACAAAGCCCGTAAGGATGAAGGAGGTGCCGATGACCAGGTAGCAGGAGAGCGGGATGAGGACGAAGCCGGTCAGGGCGCTGACGTCCATGCTCCCCACATAGCACAACCCCGTGAGCTCGTCCCCCGCCACCTTCCTCATAGTGAGGATGACTATAGTTTTCATGGCTGGGATGCCCCAGGCAGCCATGTGGAAGTAGCTGCTGTGGGCTTCAATAGCCTCATGTCCCCACTTCTTCCCCGCAGCCAGGAACCAAGTGAGGGTCAGGATAACCCACCAGAGTGAGCTGGCCATGCCAAAGTAGTAGAGGATGAGGAACACGATGGTGCAACCCGTGCTCTCCAGGCCCTCCTGGATGATATAGAGCTCCCCGTTCTCCCGGTCGCAGGCAATGTTCTCGGCGCCTGCCACGGAGCGGATGATGAAGGCCACGGAGTACACGTTGTAGCACATGGAGAGGAAAATAATGGGTCTCTCCGGGTACTGGAAGCGATGCGGGTCAAGCAGGAAGGTGAGCACCGTGAAGGCGGTGGAGACGAAGCACAGCGTTGACCACACGGCCATCCAGATGAAGGCAAAGTCTTTGTCTTCCTGGGACCAGTAGACATCCACCCCGGGCGAGCACCGGGGCGCACAGGAGAGGCTCTTCTCCACGTACTGGAACTTCTCGGGGTTGTCGCAGGCCCCCAGGCCGTTGGGGCCCCGTCCCTCGGCAGAGCCGGCGGGCCAGGGCCGGGGCGCCACGGGCAGCATGCCCTGGCCCCGGTGTGGCTCGCCGGCCGAGGCGTTCTCCGGGGCCTCCATGCAGAGCGCGTTGGGGTCGTTCTTGGTGGGCAGCTTGCCGCAGTCGAGCGACTCGGGCCAGCCGAAGTTGAACTGCTCCATGATGGGGACGCACTTGTGGCGCGCCTGCTCGCACATGGGGCGGCAGGCGGGGATGCTGGTGCTCACCTGGTCGGTGCACATGGGCGCGTAGAGGGAGCACAGGAAGAAGCGCAGGTGCACGTGGCAGCCGTACTCCACGAGCGGCGCGAACTCGTGCAGCTTGAGGGCGGCCTCGCGCTGGTTCTCGTGGCCCATGAAGTTGGGCATGCGGGTGAGGTTGTAGCCGATGCCCTGGCACATGGGGATGTCGATGGGCTGGCAGCGGGCGGCGCGGCCGCGCTCCGCCTCGTAGGCGCTCATCTCCAGCCCGCGCGCCGCCGCCAGCTGCCAGAGCACGGAGCGGGCGAGCCGCAGGCGCACCGCGGCCCTGGCCCGCGCCCGCCGCCCGCCGCCCGCGCCGCCGCTACAGCGCCGCCATGGCGGGGCCCGCC
>JAVCKT010020757.1:27771-38528 GCA_032273925.1 Rhynchotus rufescens | reverse complement strand
TTACTGAGGCAGAGGAGGAGAAGACTCTTAAAAGTACCACTGAAGGATTATTTAATATTAAATTTACCTCACGTCAATACTGCACAACAAAATCCAAGAAGTCTGTTTATGCAATGAAGCAGAGCTAAGAATAACTATTCTCTTTTTTAAATTGAGAACTTTTTAAAATCAATATCCTTAGCAAACTTTTTTCTTTTTTTTTTTTTTTACTGTATCAAGAGGATAGTGTGAGATGTGATGGCAACCTTTAAGTTCATTTAAAAACTTTACACTGGACTGTACAAGATTCTTTTTGATAAACTATTTACATTTTCAGACTTTAAAACATATTCAAAGCAGCAATAGACACTAGTTTTTCCTCTAAACGCCCAAATAATTACCGGCCATGGGCCCAGGTAGGTACCTGCATTGTATATAGAATTTCTACAAAGAAAACCTGCCTGTTAAATTAGCCAGTGGGTGTCCAACAAGCAGCCCTCGTGGTTCAGAGCTGCACCCACAGTGTTGCTATAGGAATCAAAGCATAGTACCTTGACAAGAGGGTCTCAGTTGTCCCAACAGCTCTACACAAACTTTACAATTTGAAACAGCAGCTAGCATGTCAGTCCAGCATGTCAGTGAATTGTGCTGATTAAATTAACATAGAGTACAATCTCACAATATACATCACAAACAAATTACAATGTCAGGAAATAAGAGTTACAGTAAGATAAGTTATGTAGTAACAGCTTATAAGCTTGTCTTAATGTAATAAAAAAAATTTGTACATGGGAAATACAATAATGAATGAACATAAATGCTAAGCATTCTACTTTGCTACAAGCCGAAGAAAGGTACAAGGAAAAAAAACGTTGCTTTCTAGAAAGCAAAACACAAATGACAAAGGAAGACAAACGGAGAATGCACACTAGCAGGTCTGCAATGTGCAGCATACAAACAGTTAAATATTTGCACATTCCCCATACTCCAAGAGCACCAAGGACCTCACTTGTGGTTTTTAGAAAGCGGAAATTACAAAGCGAGCCATGTCACTAAGTTGCTTTATAGCTTTCATATTGCCATAAATACCAATTTGATAAGTTTTTCTTTAGCCCAGTTCACCCCACCCTGCCCCTTTTTACCCAGCGTGTGAAATCTCAGAATACATCTTTGTCACCATCTCTAACAAATCTGGTAGTTAAAAAAGGGTAATGGATTAAAATGAAATATATTTGCATATACATATATCTTTTTTCTTCTGTAATGGTACATTACAGTATATCAAAAATGTAGTTTGATCTGAGAAAAAAAAAGTTTGGGGTTTTTCTTTTTTCAAAAGGAAAAGAGTGTGTTTTAAGTGTTTTTTTAAAGGATCCCATGAGGTCATATAGTATTATTCTTTTACAAGAACATGCTTAAGTGCCACCTTGAACCCCACACATACATGCAGAACACCTGGGGCCTGAGCCCATCACCAGCCTTTCACAGGAAACACCGAGGGGAGCTCGGCCGCGCTCTGCCCGCTGCTGTGCGCAGGTGCCCCTGGCTCGGCGGAGACTGCCCCGCTCCTAAGCACTGCCATGGAAGTACTGACACGCTTGAAATTAAGCTGGTGAGCAGGGCGCCTTACTGAGGGCGGCAGGGGCAAGAGAGGATTAATCTTGCAGGATGTTTTATGAGGAAATTATTTTGTAACATATTTGATAGGAGCACAAAGCAAAAGCACAAGGGCGACCCAGGGAGGGGAGGACAGTTTTAGATGGCACTGGGAGATGGTTGTTCCTGCTGCCAGCAGGGATTGCAACACTCTCTACAGTGGCCGCAGTATTTCCTGGGACCCGCACAGCTACTTGCTTTGCGCTCCCTACCCAGAGCAAACCCATCTTTCGCCCTCCCCCTGCCTCTTGCCACACCTGGGGGCACTGATTTGGGAGCACACGGGGAGGAGCCCGTGTATTCCCAGCAGCTGGTTTCAGAAGCCGAACGGTGACACTCTAATGCACAGGCCAGTCACACTTTGGCCGCTTCATTGGAGCCAATTCTCTGTGCAAAGCTCAACCCCAGTTGAAGCAGTTCTGTTTCCATAAGACTTGACCCTTTCATTTTTATGAAATATTAAGTGATCTATTCTAGCTAGTATCAGACTTTCAGGAGTGTTCTTCTCTTTAAAATAAGTACTTTAAAATTTTCCCAAAAGAAAATATATTGTATCTGTTAATTAAATAAATTGTTTGCAGAGAAAATATTATTACTATATTTGTGCATTACCTGAATGGAGCTGTTACACTTTTCTGCGGTATTTGGGGGGACTCAAATACAATGTCTAAAGAACAATTCCACAAGTCCTCTTTGTGTATGGTGTGAACTTTTTCCCCAGGTATTACACCCTAATATGACAATATCATGATTCAATGAATGCAGAAAATAAATGTTCAATATTATTAGATGTTGACTCACTGCAAGGGCTACCTTAACCATGATAATCTTTCCAGGAATACGGTTATGACTTCAAAATGGTATTCTTGTTGAGAACCAAAAGATTTCATCAGGTTTGCTTGGATTCACAAAACGAACTGTGTTTCCTATTAGCTGTATCAGAAATTTGGTACATTTGATGTATCAGCTTTCTAAGGAAAAAGGAAAAAGTATTCCATGCTTGAGGAATATGCTACTAAGATTCAGTGAGAGCACAAGTGAGGCGTCTTGCTGTCCCAGCTACAAGTCCACAATACTGCGCTCACACTGCGGGTGTAAATTCAGCATCTACATGAGGTACAGTGACTTGTCAGCATTTAATATGGACCAACATACACTGATATAGAACAAAAGTAAATACATAACTTATACTTCACTAAGTATCCATGAACAAAAAATAAAATTCTATTTCCTATGTTATATTTACACAATTAAAAAAAATCTAAAATGAGATGGTAAATTCATCAAAAACTTTGTTTTGAGCTCCGATTAATAAAGTAAAAAATGTTGTTTTTTTCCTTATGATTGTCCTTCATTGATTTCCACTGACATTTTAGAGCCAATGTCGGCTAATAAATAGAATAAAATGCTCATATGCACAATTCAAATTCAAATATGTTCCTCCCACTCCCCCAGCCAATAAATGTATTTTTTACCAGCTGGCGATTCCTGACGCGCCAATCATTTCCAAGAATGTGGCTTTAACGTACAGAGCATCAGCACTGAGGCAGGGCTGGAGCTAAAACAAAGTGTTCATACATACATGTATTTTGCATAAATAAATGAAATAACAAGACATAAAAATGACTCAAATCCGGCAACTGTGAGGCAGGCCCACACGAGTCGAAACAGATGACTTTTGTTCATGTAGTTTTCGTACAACAGTTTCACATTAGTCAGAAGTGATAAAAAATACCATTTATATCCAGTGCTTATAACACTTACGAAACAACATCTGTGAGTGTGTGTTTTTTGTACTACAAGCAAAATCAAGTTTCAGTCCTAAAGAACAGTCCTTTGTTCTCCACAAGCCTGCAGAATATTATTTTGGCATGGTCATAAAATTTTTTAAAAAATTAACCAACTAATCTAAATGTTTGCCTTTGTGCAAAAAAAAAAATTACATAAAATACAATGCTAGCAGTACAGCATTCTACCTATAAAACAAACCAGAAAAAAAAAAAGAGAGCAAGAGAGAAAGAAAGTGGCATGGGGAGAGAGAGAGATACTACTAACTGGAGAATTATGTAAGACATTAATAAATAGTCATTTTTAAGGAAATAACGGTACCCTCCCCCCAGTCTGAGCTGAATGTATTAAAAACAGTTGAAAACTCCAAGCAATTTTAAGAACAAAAAAACACCTTCTATCAGTACCTTAGCCAGCTTAAAGAGGGCGCTCACCAGCTAACAACACAGCATTTGCCTTTAAAGTCATGGCTAGACCAGTTTATTGCTTACTAGACATGGACTCAGAACACATTTAAATAAATATTAAAAATATAGCATTTTGTTCCAAATTACAAAATGGCCACAGAAATTTGACCATTGTGTTTCTATGTCATTATCTTTATAAATTGTCCTGTAAACTGAACAATCTTGTTTGTTTTGGGGGGTTGTGTTTGCACATTTAAATGCGATTCCTACAGTGGCAACACCGGCTATCTCTGCTCAAATAGGTATTATTGGGGCTAGGAGGAAAACGGCAGCTCCTGACACAGCGACTCATCGCTACATCTTGCTGCGTTTCTGCAAGGTAGGGGGAGAGCACAGGCAGAATCAGCATTAACGCTACACTTCTTCACTGCCTGGGCCCTCCCCAGAGCTCATTTAGCTCCACGGGAACATTGCTCTGGACTGGGAAAGGAGCTGCGCTGGGCTCGCTCGTAGCTGTCAGCCCAAATTTGCCAAATTTGCTGAGTACGCCCAGCCCAAGCAAAAGCTAAGGGAGCTGAGGCGGGCGGGCACCCGATTCACCAGGCACCCACTGCATCCACACATTACGTACGGTGATGTGCGTGTGAATAACAGGAGTGGATGAGAGGGGAAAAAGTAATGGTCATTTCTTTTCTATCTCTGAAAAGTAATAAATCTTCCAACTTTTAATATTTCTCTATATATCTTTCCCAAAAATTTCTCTAGCAGTTGTATTTTTATAGTAGTAATACAAATACGAATTGTAGTTTTATAGCACCTTTCATCCAACAATCCCAAAGCATTTGACAAACATTTTTGGCTCCCATTCCCTTATAACTAATATTCAATAAATATTTTGATGACCTTTTCTCCCAGCTTTGCAAGTCAGACACTCGTGTGGCCTGCCCTCCCTCACATACAAACCACTGCAGAAATACACTCCTGGGAGCAGAGAGGTCCAGTAGGTGACAACAGGAACAGTGATGTACAGAGCCTGAACCCACTGCAGGGTTGGATAGGCTCTAAAAATTCATGGCAGACTCTATATGCAGTTTGGATTTTACATCTCCCCGCAGTGGATAGGTAAAATCCAATCTTTACATCATCCTGTTTGCCCGTATCTGCAGATTCTAAGAATAGAAGTTTTTAACTATAAACATGCTTTTTTAAGGAGTATTTGCACTGTATGTACATATAGAAGTACTCACTTTCCTTTGCATTACATATAGCAGAGTGTTTCCAAGTGCTCCCTGAACGAATATTATTATGGCAACAACTGAATTTCCCATTCATAAGTTAGTAGCAGGTGCACTTTCACTTTCATATACCTGTGTATTCTGGGGGAAGAAAAAGAAATGGCTCTTTAAAACATCAATAAGGAATTTTAAGTGTAATGCCACCAACAGTACTTTTAAAAATAAATATTAAGTATTTGGACCCTTGACATTCTGGAATGAATAAATTATTTAAGAGAAAATGTGTTAAGACTGAATGCAAGGGTTAAAAGCGAAGGGGTAGAGAATGTAGTCAAAGGTGGCCTCACACTGCTAAGACAGGCCCGTCCATAGCTGGTGATCGCTCTTTTGTGCTTCCCGAAAGTTTCACACTAATGGCACATCAAGAGGCAAAAGCAAGTGGGCACATGCACTATGGCAACCATGTTCACTACTTAAGAATATCCTGTCTCCAGATTCCTGAGTACTTTACCATTTTCTGGAAAAGAATTTTTTTTAATATATTTTTTTTAAGATGCCAAAGGATTGTCTAAGACTTTACAGTGTCTCCTTTAAGACTTTTTTTTAAATGTTAAGATTGAAAAGTTATGAAAAGTTTGGCACATTAGAAGTTCAGCTATACATATGGAAAAAAATGGAATTGAGAGACTACTTTTTAAAGATGAGCTATGATGCACAGATGTGCACACTTGCGGACTTGTTCTGTTTTACAATATGAAATCTGCAGTTTTTGTTTTCTAAAATAATCCAGAATAAAAACACATTCACAACCTGTAGGCTGGCACAGCATACCTGAGTGAGAATGTAAAACCCCCATCTAGAACAGTAACTTAAACCTTTATCAGCATCCAAAAGGAAAAAGACAAAAGGTAAGACTTGTAAGACAGCTATTGATTCATATAAGTTTTCAAGTCTGATGTCTGATATTTAATATATGTCTTCATCTAAATTAAAAAAAAAAACAAAAACAAAAACCCAAGTTCATGAAAAATTAGGGAAACAATCTGTCTCACACTTTAAGAAACATTTAAGACCATTCTGCTGATGTAACTGTAGGAGCCACACATGCATGCAGGCTCTTTAAGAACTTTTTGTTCAAAAAAAACCCAAAAAAACAAATGAGTCTGAGTATTTAATTCTGTGAACACTCCTCAGTTGGCACTGACTGCCTCATGGGCTTCGTTTTCACTGCTATAGTCTGATTTGGGATCATCCTCATAGTCCTCGTACATTTCTATTTCATCCTCTCCGTTTATCATTTCATTTCCAGCAAGGCTTCCGCTGTCCGTCTTCATACCGTAAGTGCTCTGAATGACAGGGATGCTGGGCTCAGGGCTGGCAGAGGTGCTAGAGCAGTCGGATGTCATCTGAGGTGACGGTGTGGTAGTTGCCATGGTAATAGCACCAGGGTAGACAACACCCGTTCCTGTGGTGATTGGAATTTGAGGCTGTTGTCTGAAAGGCAAAACGAGACGGGGACATGATCACCCTTGTTTGGAGGCAGGAAGCCCTTTGCAAGTCCAAAGCAAAGCAAAGCAAAGTGTGTGATTCTCCTAGGAGCTCTGCCTCTGTTCTCGGAGGCTCACGCGCTGGTCCTGCAAAACACCGGTGGGCTTCAGCTCCTCCCAAGGACAACTGGAGAGAGTTACTTTTCAGTATCTCCGAAGATTAAACCTTTTGATGCTTCTGCGTATTTTATGCACCTATTTAAAGCATACTGCAAACTAGCACTTGGACAGAGATCCTCCAAAGGCCTCAGGCACAAATGAGTTGCTTAACAGCCACCATCGACAACTAACTCCTAAATTTAGATCTTCAAAACTCTTGACAGGAGCTTCTGTTTCACGGCTGTTAGTAAGGGGACCTTGAGATTATTTATAAGCACCTAAAAAGTAGACGAGTGTCTAAGGAACTTTGTGTCTCCATCTATCTGTAAGCATGTCATTTACTGTGGAAGTGCTGGGTAGACTCCTACACCACTTCAGAATACTTCTGAAATGTTATTGCTGGCCTTTAAATCCACAATCAGAATGCTGTTTCTTCTTCAGGATTTAATGAGTAGGATAGCTTCTGAAGCCAAGTATTTACGAAAAGAAAAAAAGATGAAAAAATGTCCCGTCTTGTAGGACTGAGCCTACAAGAATTAATACCTGCTGAGGAGTTGGGGACACTGCCTCTGCTTTTGGCACAATTCATCTTCTGATATCTAATTCTGCATCACAATGTCCTTTTTTTTTAATTGTTTGGGATTGTGAGATTTGAGAAATCTCACACTTCAAATAGAAAACTCCTGTATCACAGCCAGGGAATTTAGCACAAACTTTATTACAAAAATGTGCCTAGTTCAACTGTTGTAAATGACACAACGTTTCTTCTTACAATTAATATATACATTTAACTGCTTTGTTGAGTAAAGGTCAGGTCACCGAACCCTTTCCACGGTCAAGTCCTTATCAATTATTAATTAACTAAATGTATTTCTTACATTTAAATTAATTAACTAATAACCTACTTCTCATCTTAAAAATGCTATCTCAAATATTCTTGTATTACTTTGGATCATCACCTATTAACTAAATTAAGAGGGGAAAAAATAAAAGAGAGAACTTGCCTGAAGGAAGGGGATCTCTATTATATTTTAGATGTTACACCAAATGTGTGTGCTTCAGTAAAAGAAAAATCAAAGTGCCCTGCAAGACACTTATGTTATTGATATTGGACATATATGCCTATTTTCCTAATTCATTTAAAGAATCATGCATTTCAGTATATTCCTAAGCTTTTTTTAGGGCAATATTGATCAAGTACAGATCATTCCATCACATAATTTTAGCAGGAGAAATTGGGTCAGATGTGCTTGAATAGTCTAATGAATCTCTAACTTTTTGGCCACTGTATTTTTTGAATCCAATATATGAAAGGATAGAAAAATGTGCTCTCCATAAAGCACTTGCTCACTAAGTACATTAATGGCAGTTCTTATCATTCTTATTATGTATCACCAAAGAATCAATAAGCAAAATATGTAAAGCTTGCTTATAAGATCCAAGGTTTTGAGTTCTAATTGCTCATTAACCAAATTCTGATAAATATCATATCACAGAGTTACCAGAAATCCAAAGCTCTTCAAGTTTAGAATGACTTCAGATATTCAAATCAAGAACACTGTCTAAGGTGATATTCCAGTAGCATCCTGCACTACTGCTGGTGCTGGTAGCCCTATTTTTAAAGTCTCTGTGCAGTTAATAAAAACGAAACATCTGCTGCAGGAGTATGGCACACCTGGCCAGCAGTGAGCAAAAACATTGTGGCAATTCATTTGACACAGTCATCATACTCCTGTTTGCAAAGGACGATTTACAGATGATTTACAAATAGCTGGGGATTTTTCACTAAATTTTCGCTTTTTAAATGATTTCATAAATGTTCTGTGAAAATAATTTTCAGCCAATGTATTTGCTGTGAACATCTTTCAATACTTTATTCATAAAACCAAACACCTACCTCACATGGGAATGTTCCTATTTTATGATTGGATGTTGTCAAGCACATAAACTACTACTGTTAAAAACCCACAGGTACCTCCTCCCCAAACTCTTAGACACAGAAAAGTGTTCACATTAATTACTGTTTCCACAAAGCAAAGTAAAAAGAAACCCACATGTGGTCACAGAAAAAGTCTAGATGTTGTGAAGCCACACACAGCTAATTTTAATTTATGCATCCAACAACTGCTGATGCTAATCTTTTTCTGTTATTTTTTAAAATACATTTACAACACAAAGGACTATCAAGCCTGCATCAAAAAACTTCATAACATAAAAATTGTTTTGAGAAGAGTTGTTTTAAAAAATAACTTCCAGTATCTCTTCTAGTGAGAGATTATGACAATATTTAAAATTATTGAATGTAAGCTGCTGTTGTGTTATAGAGACACTAAGAATAAGAACTCTAAAATTTCCTTTGAGATGCTTGCCTTTCTAGAAGAATACTTTTAAATGCAGCAAAAATATGTTTAAAATGAGAGGTTTCTTTACAATGTAATGGTTTGTCAGAGTTCAGCCCTAAAGGGCAGATAAATAGTTATAGGTTTAAGAAATGTTTTTCCAGTTAGCAAAACTTTTTTTTTTTTTTTTGCATATCCACATTTCAGGAGGCGGGGATATATATTTTTCTGAGTGTCACCTTATACTTCTTAAAGTATAAAGACAATCTGATTCTAAGAAAGCAGAATAAATTCAGAGATACCTTTTACTTGAGATTCCGTCCTAGTATAAATTAGCTAGCAGAATAGAGAAATTGATTGCTGTAATGGCTAAGTTAAAGGTTTACTGCATTTTTCATTCAGAAATGCAGTTCTTATTTACATGGTAAACAAAAATCAAACATAGTGTGAATGCTCGCTGCTGAGCAGGTACTGTGAGCTTTAAATTACCCATGTCTTATAGAATAACTGTAAACATGTATTAACTGCACCACCTAAACTGGCAGTGTCACAAATTGCTGCCTTCGTCTTGAACCTGGACATGTGCTAGCACTTAGGCAGGGGCACCCACACACCTTCAGTAGCTCGGCACCTACTTCTCATCCAAGCTCTGTTATTATTTAGGGATGATCAGGTTGTCACTGTAAATTCTGCTCAAATCCCAACCTTATATCCCAGAAAGACATACTTTATGACATTACAACCTACATGGATTAGCATATGGTACTGGACATGAGTGTTGTCATTTTCTACAATATAAAATTTAATGGAGTGGGATGGGGGAAAAATCAAACAGCATTTATTTAAAGACTAACCACACTCAGTCAATGGAAGAACTGCAGCTTGTATTTCTGGCCATTATTATTTTCTTTTAGTTGTAGTTCTACCTAAAAGAACATTAATGTTAATGATATTTTTATCACACTCAATTTCACATGCTTGATCCTCCAGTCTGGCTAGATTTTTGCCTGTTACAGGACTTTGGAAGGAGGAGACAGAAACATGCTTCTTTGGGAGCTCAGTTCAGCGTGTGGTTGCAGTGTCCATGCAAGGATGGCTTCTGCCTTTTTCCAGAACCCCGCATAATTCCTCACCTCTCTTCAGGTCTGTGAAGAACGGTGCTGTACAGCTAGGCACCCGGCCTTGCAATCCCTTCCTCTTTGCCAGGGAATTCCACAGCTGGCCAGTTACAGCCGTTCCCTTACCTCTCAGCTCTGCCAGCACTGCTGACACCTCCATCTACTCTGAAGCCAAAGATTTGGCCCAAAATAGTTAGGTAAATATAAAAGAGGAGGTAACATGAACAGTCTTCAATCAATTGACCTGTTCACAATTTAACATTATTATTAGGATTTTCCACTTGTGACTTTTGCAAAATGAGTTAAACATTTAAACTGGCAAATCCTTGTTGTTTTCTGATCCCTTCAGAACTATTTCCTGACAGCTCTTCAGACGACTGAAACAAAATCGATTGCATTAAGGAAAATGCCTCTATGCTACACAGCCCTGCAAGCTACCTTCCCAAAAGGACTGAAGCACCAGTAAATCTCACAAAAGCCCCCATTGTGTACTTACTTCAAGTTCAAGCTGCAGCAGGATAATATTACAGCTTCAGTCAAAACTGTAATCTAGCGACAGTCAGACCATGCGTGTATACAGTAGTTATAA
>JAVCKT010020757.1:13530-27761 GCA_032273925.1 Rhynchotus rufescens | reverse complement strand
AACACTATAAAGGCTTTAGTTTAAACATAGAGGTAAAACACAAAAGGGCTGCTGCTTACATCACTTTGCAGAGAAATGTATATAAACCATACACTTCTATGTAGAGAAATACATATTACACTATGTCTGCGTATTAGAATTATGTTTATGCATTAGACTGTGAAAATGACTAACAAGAACAATGCTAACAAGAAACAAGAAATAGACTACTTTGATTTAAAATTTCTGATTTACAGCTTATGTGTAATCTATCGGTTCACATTTGTTTATGTATTACAAAAAAGTATAAATGAAGATAAATTGCAAATAACTTGAAGACTCTTTAAGGATTACCTTCTGCTGAAGGACTAAAATGTTACCATTTAATCATTTAATAATTTAATTTAATAAGTTTTTTATTAAAAGTAACTCATATTTTAAAGGTATAGTTGACTTCAATTATAGTTGACTTCAATTAACTGGAGTTAAATCAGTACTTTTTTAATAAATATTGGCCTCATTTTGAAAAAAATTCACTCACGTAAGGGTGCAAGAGAGGGCCTATGCAGATTTTGAGTTCCGCTCTGTTCCTTAAAACACACTGGCAGTACAAAGATTTTTATTGCTGTCTATTGCACATATAAGGTTTATCACAAACCCAAGAATTTCTTGCCAAATTTATTCCAAGAAATCTCTGAATTTCCTGGAGGTTTCTCTTAAAAAAAAAAAGAACAGAATCTGGCCATTCTGTCCAA
Source organism: Rhynchotus rufescens (assembly GCA_032273925.1). Taxonomy (NCBI): domain Eukaryota; kingdom Metazoa; phylum Chordata; class Aves; order Tinamiformes; family Tinamidae; genus Rhynchotus; species Rhynchotus rufescens. The sequence continues at coordinate 27,027 of JAVCKT010020757.1, read as the reverse complement.
TCTGGACAGAACTTCATTGGATGTTACCAACAGTTAGTAAAAAATGTTATTTACTGTGGTCAGCAGGATGGGCTTTTTCATGTTAAAAGTTGCAGCATCATAAAACTTTTTTTGGAGTGTTTTTTTTTTTCCATTTTAGCATACAAAAGCAGACCTCCATTAAGGGCAAAGCACTTGGCAGATTGTATTGGAGTCTATTTTGTATTTTTGTTCTCTATTTTACTGAAATACTTGCTTTAAACATCGAATATCCTAAAAATCACATTTGTCTCCTGTTTCATTCCAAAAGGAAATCTACATCTACATTTATGAAGGAAGCTTTATGATTTTGTTCCATCAAAACAGTGAAAAAAAGATGAGTGCACAAGGTCAGTTGGGTAAATTGTTCCAGCTGATACTTTGTGTGCAATTTAAAGGTTAACACCAGGTTTAAGAAGTTAATGGGCTCTGTTATGGTGTTTCGCTTCATTATAATCTGATTTGGATAAGAAGTTATTTTTTATTATTCAATAATCTAAACTAGTAAAATAAAACATACCATATAAGCTTTATCTTTCAGTTAAAAAAGCTGTCCCGACTTCATGTTTTTTTCTTTGCTTAAAACAAAACTCTCTGAATTGTTTTGCTTAGAGGAAAGAAGAATTTGGGGCAATGATAAGAAGTCACACAGAAGTACTTAAAGCATTAAATAATCTCTAGAAATCACAACCTGCATTTTCTCAAAATCAGAATTTATATACTCATTTAGTTGCAAAAGGAATCTCCTCCTACTGTATCCATCCAGCACACTTCACACCCTCCTTTTTATTAATTCTGTAATTAAAGTCAGCATTTCCAGTACTGTCCTTTGCATTACTATATAAGTAGGAAAATGTAATTTACTTTAAAGCTCCTTCAACATGGGTAGAACAGTGCAAAGCAGACTTAGCATAAATATGAGTTAGAATCAAGTGCATAGTCTTTGTGATGATATTATTTACTATTTGTTGTATGATAAATGCATTAAATTAGGTTGCACCAGCAGTTTCATTTTAAATACTTTTAATTACATTTTGAAAAAGGGAGGATGATATCATAATTCATCAAGTAGGCACTTTTAGACTTCTTAAATCTGTCTTTCATATTTGGGTCTCTATTCAGCTTACGTCTTCGATGTACAGAGTGCTACTGGTTAATACTGTTTTAAATTAGCAAACAAACCTTGAATTGTCTAGACTGCTGTTTGGTTTTTTGGGAGGGATTTTCTTGTGTAGATATGATTTAGTCTGTCAATCTGCTTTGGAAGATGAGAGTTAGAGTTTCATGCCCTCAATTTGAATATAATTTGTGCTGTATAAATTCAGATTTCTCCTTGGGTTTCTATACATAGTTTCCATGGAAGCCTATCAGCAAACAATTCCCTTAGACTGAAGAATAAAAAAACCAATGTTGAATTGTAGAATGGAAGGCTATTCCAAGATATCAAAAATACTTCTATTTACTGATTGAAGAAAGAATTTGTGTTGTTGCATGCTGTACCACAAAATAATTGACTGCAACAGGAGTTCTGTATCCCAAGCCAAAAATGAGGGCACATAACCGATGTCAAGGTCAATTATCTGGTAGTAAAGTACCCAACAAAAGGAGACTATTGTGATTAGAGAAATAAGCAGAACATTGTGAATTTGGACGGGCTGGCAGCAGAGACAGCTCTTGGACTCTTTTTAAACCACCAAAAACATTGTGTGAGAGCACTGAGCATCACAGATGAACTCATAAAAAAAACAGGAGAGAGAAATCAGTTATGGTGCAGTTGTTTCACTGTACTTTTCTATCTTCAGCTTATAGATTGTTCACAGTGCTGCTTTCTTTCCTGAAGGCTAGAAGAAATACTTTTTAAAAGCATACAATGTGTTTAAAACTATTCTGCGTCTTTTTGTGCCATACATTCTGAGTTGTAAATCTATCCAGTCTATCTATGCGCTACCCTTCCTAAAATGTACTTTAAAAAAGGGGGGATTTCTTGCTACAGTTCTGTATGTAACAAAATTCTAGTCCCTTCATGATATGGTATCATTCATTCACGTATGTTCCTAATTTAACTGCTTTTGTCCTGTTCCTTTTCCCTTCCTTTCCACCTCTGCTGATTTTCTGTTCTCACTGGAAAAATCTGCTGTGTTCTTCTTTTTGCTCTTAGCTTAATTTAGAAAATGATCCTGAAGTCATTACTAATCCAGAATGGACTTACTACTAACATTCAAAAGGCATAATTAAAACCTTCCAGAGTAATGAAAAATAACTGCTTTTGATATTAGGGACTTCTACAATCAATCTCACACTCAACATTCAATGCAAAGCTGACAGTGCCATATTCAGTTGTATATCTTACATTTTTAATAAGGTTCTACAGGTTCAAAGCCTTACCTTCTAAATGCCATTAGTAAGCAACTTAAACAGCTAAGTCTATCTGTTTTCAAACAGCATTGTCTGACTCTGTCATGCATTAAAAGCAATCACAAGAACAGTACTTACCCTACGGTAAAAAACTGCCTCATCTCCTGTCTTCGAGACCTCATCAGTTGTTTGTATTCACCAATGCGCAATTTCTTTCCATCGACAATGCAGGTACGTTTTGGTCGGGGTTTATATTTGTAATTTGGGTACTTTTCTAGATGGATTTTACTTAGCCGTGCCTGCTCTTCATAGTAAGGTTGTTTCTCTTGATTTGACATGGACTTCCAGCGAGATCCTGTAAACACAAGACATCAGTGAGCACTCAAGGAAAGCACGTTTACACATATGCATTCCACCACACCTTCTTGCCATAATAAAAACATTTTAAATATGTTAATTAAATGAGACAATTTGAATTTACATCAGCCAGCACTTGTATATGGATGCACAACTTGAGACATGTTAAAGAGACTTGACTTCCAGATACTGCTGCAGACCTAACATAAATAAATTGCTCTCTGTTACCTTAAAAAGCACTTACAAATCTATAGATGCTCTCAGAAATGCAGCCTCATGCCACAAAACAGAATTGCTCCTTCATTTTTAATAATATGAGCTTTAATCTGTGAGCACTCCGTACCTTTGTATTAGTACACATCATATTATGGTTAAGTAAGGTCTACAGCCTTTTTTTTTTTTTTTTTTTTTAAGAGCTTAACACATTGCCTACGGATACAAGCTTCTGTGGTAGTTTTATAAGGACCTGGTTTATATGTTTCTAGTAAAAGATATTAATATCTCGCTATTTAGCTGGAAAAAAATTATCAAAACATTAGAGATTTAACAAAATTACCAAAAATCACTCCATATCTGGGTGTCTTGCATTTACTCCTTATTTTAGCTTGGCATAGTGTTGCCACGTGATCTTAAGTCCTATTATGTATATTATCTCCTAGCCAGATTCAATAAATGTACAAAACAGCACTTAGAAAATTATATTTGACTTCCTTAATTTTACTGAAGTTATATTAAAAAAAAAAAAGAGAAAGAACAGCAGAAAGCACATTTTTAATTATACACACCACTTTAGGTATTGTAAACTTTCACTGAAAGCTGCATCAATAAAAGGAATAAAAAAAAAATACAGTAATACAGTGTATACAGGAAGAGGAAAAAGTATTCAGATTGCTTGTATTGTTTATAAGGAGCTATCTAAACACTTGAATAAAGAAGGTTTTTTTCCAGGGGATATGAAATGCAGAGCATGGCTTTTTGGTGTCTTTTAGATGGATAAAACGATTACAGCTGTGGTAAACGTGGGTGGAAGCTATTCTTTTACCAAGATTTTTCATACATCAACAAATGGAAAAGTTGTATAAATATTACCCGCAGCCAGCAATATTCTGTGTCAGTTCTAATATTTCAAACTCTTTTCTCATTGTCCTGGAAAAGTTGCACAGATATTATATGGACACAGACTTATTTGTGGCTGAGTGGATACTGACAGGTTAATTCCATGGTTAACAAACACTCAATTGCTGGCACTTCTGAAATATTTATGCTGGAAGTTTACATTTTAATGAATACAGTTACTATACTCCTAATAGTTTTTTCACAGAATGCACACAAATAATATAGATTCCCTACAGCTGCCAACACTGAAACACTGCAGGTTTTATACAAAACTGAAAGGCTATTCATATAACTTACTTATATGGCAGAAAAAAATGAGAACTACTAAGTGAGATTTTGAAAGTTTTAGGACAAAGTAACATTTATTTCTATGTATTTTTGCCTTCAATTAAACTAACAAATCCATTTCTGGAAACTCCTTTGATAAGAATGTATTTAAATGCAAAATCTACAGTAAAATGATTACAGATGAAACTTAGATTTTACTTTTATTTATTACAAGTTGCATTTAGAATCTGTCTTTCACTTCAAAGACTCAGAAAGCAAATGTACATTTGAACATTTCACTGCTCATTCTCACGTATGTTTCTAATTCTCTGGAGGGGAGCAATGCAAAACTTCTAAAAAGTGAGCCAATTTATGTGCAGAGCAGCAAAATACATGTTCTGGTATAATCCCTGATCACCCCAGTATATACCAATTAGATAATGATGGTGTCTTTTAATTACGCAATATTTTTAATGTATGATGCAAGTACTAAGTGCTTGCTTAGCTTTTCTAATATCCTAACATCTTGAAAAGTACATATGCATGTTTGTGTTTATGTACAGGCGTATAGGTTTGTTACTTGAAATTGTCCTATTCCTAGCTACCTGATCAGACCAGTTTGACATTGTACTGTCTGACATAAACCTTTCGTTTTGATTTTGCGGTTTACTAAAATATTTCCCAATAGAGCGCTATTACTCCAGATAGCACTGTTTTAACTCTCACAAATTTTGCATTCTTGACTCCAGATGATATCTAATGTGATCTTGCAATTAGGATCAAGCTACACTCTTGACACAGATTTAAACAATCTTCTTTTTGAATGCTGCTAAATCCTGAAAGCATTTTGTGAGTCTGCTGTTGAAAATAAACAGAGTCAGGGAAGGGCCAGTAAAGGAAAAGTAGGGGAATAAGAACAACTCATGTGTCTTCACTTGTTTAAATCTCAGTAATTCCGATTTAAGTGAAAATCTCCCAAACATAATATATGTCTTAACTTCCAAAAAGCTACTTTCCAAGAAGAATGTTACTGACCCATGTCACCAATATAAATAACCTCATTGAGTCCTGAACCAACTACCTTCTGCCAACTGCCCCTTCTACGGCAGAGCCGTCCAAGCCACCCACCGTTTTGGTTGAGGGCAGTCACAAGGTAGTCATTGCCTTGCACTTACCTAGGATTTTGCTAATGTTGGAGTTATGCATGTCAGGGAAAGCTTGGAGAATTTTTCGACGCTCGTCCTTTGCCCAAACCATGAAGGCGTTCATTGGCCGCTTGATGTGCGGTTCGCTGCTGGCTCGGCCCCGCGAGTCCCTGTAGACCCGAGCTTCAGCCACAGTGGCACCTCCTGTTGGCCAACAATAATACTGCTGTAGTTTGGCTGCAGAGCCATTCATTGCTTTACTTCCTGGAGCGTCAGGGCAGGAAGAAACAAGATGGGTGCAAAACATTATTATGTGCGTTACGCGAGCGCTTTCCGTGCTCTGACTTTAGCCACATTCTCCTGCTCCCTCTCTTTTTGCTCTCAGGTCTCCGAGAGTGAGGAGAGAAAGGAGGGCCTGCAATGCCAGTGCTGACAGTACTGCAACATCTGAATGACAAACCAAATTGTACTGGTGTTTCTCCAGTTAAGGTATGGATATGTGAAAAGGTTTCACTGGGAATTTCAACTTACCTGTGTGTTCTTTCAACAAAACTCAACATTAAAGTTACACCTGAGAGTCTAAGCTGATGTCGACCTGTTCACACAAGTAATGCTGAATGACTGCGCTGCTTCAGCAAAAAAGCACATGCCATTATTTCATAAAATAAATTATACAGCACATTCAGGTACAGGCTGCTGGCTGAATGCATCTGGCTACATTTGCTGCTGAACATTTTGAAGTCACATTTGCTTTAGCTGAAATGGAGATGGATCTGTGACTGGGAGCATTCAATCAAACACGCATTCAATTAAACACCCATAAGAACACCGCTCGCCTCCAGCAGCTCCATACACACGCTCCAGAGCCTCGGAACAGGGGGACGGGTTTACTTGGCTCCTCTGTGCCTGCCGTGCTCTCCCGAATCTCTGTCTGCCACGAGCCCCTCCAAAGAGCCATGGATTCACTAACTGGACAATGGACTAGCACAACAGGCCTACATTTGGGTAAAATATTGCCCACTGGGGCACATATATTACATTGGCTATAAATACAGGCTAGTTCTTTTTCAGAAAAGGTTAGTTCTTTAAATTCGGTAAAATATTGCAGATCTACTGACTTCAGCAAACGACTCACAAGTTTTTACTGTGCAAAAGCTACGTTTCCTAACTCAGAGTGGAAACGCTATACCTTAACTATATTATTTTCTTCTGTGTAGGAAACATCTACATGAAAAAAGTGCTAAACCAGGGGATGCATAACTAATACACTATCTTTTTTTTTGCCACCAGGTCCACAGTACACGAATTTCATTTAAAATGCACTGACCATACAGGATAAATTGGTCTTGTTTTATATGGTGTTGACAGGCATGTTTATTGTGCAGTGAAATGTAGTGTAGTTTCAAGCCGACTATATTCATCAGCGTAGGGCGATATGCTGACTACTGGGCCAGATGAAGACATACATTACCCTGAGAGCAAAACACTCGTTCGTATACGGCAGTGTCTTCTCCTGAGGATCACCACAGTAATTTATGATGCCTCCAATGCCATTACTTTACAACTGACACCAATTTGGCAATTTATACACTAACATGGGTGCACATAAAAGAAGACAGGTTTGTAGCAAATATAAGATGCAAAACTATTTTAATACTGTTCTAAGCACCATTCTACAGGTGTTCAGTATATACAGACAGCAGCTACTCTGGTGAGCTTTTTGTTGCAAAAGAAAGTAGGAGTTCTGTTGAGTGATATAAGATTTGGATCTGGGGAGGGGACTGATTCAGAGGTGCTTATGGATAATGAGGCTCCATTCATTGATGTCAAAAGAGCTGGAACATCCATTTCACAGGTATCATCTTCTCAGAGAGAATACATTTATTTAGAAACTATAAGTTACAAACATAGTAACTCAATGCTGAGGCATTTATTCAGTGCTGCATGACTATATAATTTAAGAAAGAACAAATATTTCATTTAACGTTCACTCCATCTTTTAAAAAGTACTATAAAATTTGAAATGAGTATGTTGGCAATTACAAAGTTGCTGACAAATTAAAAAATGAGAATGATTATTGACGCCGAAGTGGTCATATATTATTCAGCTACTCGACTTACAGTGAAGGAAAAGAGAGGGCATATCATGATCTTCCATCTTTTACCTTCCCAAAGACACTAATTCATTTTGGCAATGGAGTTTGTCTTTAGCATTTCCAACACAAGCCAGGCCTGATCTTTCAGTTCTAGTGCAAGCAAAGAATACCTATGCTAGTATCAGGATTATAGGCTGGCTTTTTAATTTGGATATAATTTCAGCAGAATGTCAGAAAAAAAGAAAGCATAAATGATCTGTTTTCAGAGAAAGTTTTTGTTAGAAAACACTTGATACTTAGGGTAATAAATTACAAATGCCTCAAGAAGGCCAAGAAGCTCTGGCTGTATCTGCTATAAGCAAGTCCCTACTTGAAGGATTTGAAAAAGAAGCCCCACAAAAGTTGCATTCTTTGTGCTTGATCTCTGAGGCAATATCTGCCAGTTGACCAAGAGGCTATCACAGAAGTATCCACAAAATAAATTTCTGCAAATATGTAGAAGTAATATAGTCTTTTTGTTCTTTTAATTATCTCAAAACTACAGAATTATATTGTATGTAAAAGCATAACAGGGAAATAGTTCTGCTAGCATATGACACTAGGTGGGGAGTCAAAAATTCTCAGTACTTTTCTAGCTTAGAAGTGAAGCCCTAATGAAATAAAAAAGCACAGCACATTCCTGCAAGTTAAAACACATAAGAACAAGCTCTCAAACTGCACAACAGTTCTTAGGCACTTCGTCATGTCAATCAGATATGTAAATCACTCACTGCCTTGCATGAAAATTTCAACAGGTTTCACAAACTCAGGGTTTATTTTTTATTGAGATAGTGGTGACAGTGGCAGAGACACAGAGAAAGTACTGTGAAGTTTTTAAAGAAAAGGTATATGTAAAACTGTAAAAAGGAATTGTTATCATTCTTCCTGAAAATGTTTTCAGAAAAGTCTAATGAGTAATAGTTAAAATAATAGATAAGAAGTGTACTACTAAAGAAGAGTAGAAATAGAGAAGTTAGTAATTAAAACAATTGTGTCTCTGTGTTGACTAACAGCCTATCTGCTACTTACTGCTCATATTGCCATCACATAAGGAGGACTTGATTTTCAAAATCAGGCATTTGGTCAGGATTCAAAATTATTGCAAAAGCGGTATGATTTGGCTGCCCTAATGGCTGAGTTGGCAAAGAAACCTACTCTTTGGCATCAAGGCTTGGGCTATCCTTGAAGTGAGCTTTGAGCTTCTGAGGGTGTGGACTGCCTCGCTTCCTAGATCCTTTACATTTGCTGATCTTGCCGTGCCCTAGATGATTTAAAATTAAAAGCAGACTCAAAGAGAGTCATCACATTCTGCAGATATTCATCGTGTAACTGCTCTGGAGAAGCTGGGTTCAGGACTACAGTGTCTTGTCTAGGGACAATACAAGGCCAAAGAACAGCACAACATGAATCTAATAATGTTACAGCTTCCTTTACAGTAATGTAAATTTTTTTTTATGCCAAAAGAAACTGTTCTCTAGAAAGTAGAGAAAAGAATCTGATCAGCAACAAGAAAGGGAAAGATTTTAGTATTTTCATAAAAATGAGATGTTAAGGAAAAAGTATACAGTAACAATTGTTACTTTTAAAAATTATTATTTCCTGCATTTCTCTTAGTTTCTCGTCTTTTAAGAATTTTAGGGCAGGAACGATCTTCTAGCATCTTCTCTGAAATCTTAGCCACATAATTGTGAATCCTACAGTCTTTAACAGTATAGGATCTTCCCTTCTGTTCAAACATCACCTGCTACAGCAGCCCCTCAGACTGTGCCTCTTTACATGTTAGCAGAATGCAAATAATAATAGTGATGAAGGGACAAGCAAAAAGAAGCTTCAGGAAAAAGATAAGAAAAGAAATGACAGTAAAGAGAAAAAGATTTTTATCAGTCTCTTTGGTATTCTGTAACTGTGTCTGGACATTTATCCATATTTGAAGTGATGTATTTCCTTGGACTTCCCCCATCTATCTAATCTATGGCTACTCTAAACACATCCACAGACATACATCAAGTTAAAATATATAAAAATAAAGACCATCTTTCTAGGTTCCTCATGTGAAAGTAAACAGTCAAAAGTTAGACTGGTCTCATCAGTTATTCATCAGTCAAGATGACCATTTTTCTACCTTACAAAGGACAGACTGCCACCTCCAAAATATCTCACCCTGTCTGTCTTTATACAACTAGCCCTGCTAGCAGCTAGCGACTGCAGAGACCAAAACCAAGAGAATGTGGAAACTGAGGTAACCCTTATTCTGCTCCTAATGTGGATGGGCTGCTCCCATTCCCATGTGGAAATGCCAGGAAAACAGGAAGAGTGAAAAGCTGGCTTGGCAGTCCCCTCTCTTAACCTGGGGATAGATGAATGCAGCCTTTATGAATGCTCTAACAATATTAAATAAAATAGAAAAATGCGAATCTGAAAAGAATAAACAAAGAGAGTTGGAAAGCTATAAATGCAAGTAAATCATTCAGCTATTATTATAAGACAGTAAATCTATGTTTAATTTTGGAAAAGGTTACAAAAAATACTACTTTGTTACTATCTAAGTGACTTCCAACAGTGTTAGGGTGATATTTATCTCTGTTTTCTCCCTAGGTTCCCTTTCGCTTTTTTATCACCATCCCCATATTTAAAAGACATTCTTCTACTTTATTTCCAGCAGGAGAGGCTGAACAAATGGGCATCTCATGACCTATTGTCATCACCAGTGTGTCTTGCCATCACCATGCAAAGCTAACACCGCACAGAGACTAGTTCTGGGACTGCGATGCCTGTAGTCACATAGAGGCACAAATGTTCTGCAGGAAAGTGTCTGTTCATCAAGCTGCTTTCATTCCAAATGCTAAACAAATATTATTCAGCTGGGATTTGAGGACCCCGCATTTCTCAGAAATTGCACACCAGTGAATGAAAGGGGAAAAACCTGAGAAATATATGAGTGATTCATGAAATAGCGTAATATTTAAATGGGCTCGAAAATATTTCACCTGCGGAGGTTCTGAAACGTGCTAAGTAAATACCAAGGGCTGAGAATCTACTGTGGCACGGGTTGACTACATTAATGCAACACTCAGTTATGATAAGGCTCCTATTTTTCCTATTAGAGACGCCATTCTCTTTAAAACATCAATAAGAAGAACCAAAAGGGAATTCCCCAAGGTCAGCTCCGCGGAAACATAAACCTCTAATTCAATAACTCCGCTACTGCACTGAAAAAGGCCTTATTATTGCAACATCCATATGGAGTCAATTGGACATTAATGACTAATCAATCCCTCCCCTTTCTATTCTACTTATAGTGTCACAAGCCATGTTTAGATTAGCCCATTTCCTGCTTAGGATCGCTCAAGATGTCTTTTGTTCTTTCAGGGCTGGCCTGATGGAGGCAGCTTAAACAAACACACGACCCAAGTGGTGCAGGAGTTATAAACTGCCATATGTGAATGAACAAAGGGGCCATACTAAAGCCTTTTGTGGTATTTGTTAATGTTTTTCATCTGAGTTTAAAAAGACCTAATGACTTTGCGGTGAGCTGATGCATGTGGCTCGTGGCTTTGCAAAATGAAGGAAATTCTAGCCAGTTATATATCAGCATATATTTTCCAAAGTCCCTTGTTTTTAGTTTTGGTGGCAGCGAGTTTACTTTTGGAGTTCATTTGTTTTACATATGCAAGCACAATTCCTCATCGCGATTAAAACAGAGCACCAGTTTTCACGGCCAGCCTTACAACCTGCATTTACCTCGTTCCCCTTTTGAAAGACTGGGAGTAGAATTAACGGTGCAACATCCCTGCCCTGCGTGCGCGGGCCGAGCCGCCCTGCGCGGGCCGAGCGGCGGCGGCCGCTCCCGCCGCAGCGCTCCGCACGGCGCTGCGAGCCGCCTCACGCACCGCCGCCACAGCGGTTCGGTTCTAAAGGGATCACTTATCACTTCCATGCTCCGCAGCCAGCTATGCCCAAATCCACATTATTGGAATGAATCAAAACCCCTGCAATGCAACTATTTTCTTGATGGCTTACACAAACAGTTTAGATTTCTTGACCACATTTTACGGCAAAATTAACCCTTATGGAAATTTGGCACGGAGTGCAACTAAGAACAATACGATCGTCTATTAAATTACATGGAATATTAACTGAATTAATTAGTGCTTAAGGTTTGACTTAAGCCCTTAATGACCAGCATAATCCCTCTAGAGCTGTAACCCAACAGCATGAGAAGTTACTCTCTGGAGATCCATGAAACACCTAGATAGAAAGGGGCATGAAGCAGCAGCCTTCAACATTCAGTTGGGGTTATATATCAAGTGCCTTGATAACTTTTTTTAGTCATCCGCCATTTTCACACCTCAAGATCCTTCACAGATAATTAATTAAGCCCTAACAAAGCCTCTTTGAGACACATACTATTGGCAGAAAAATGAAACAGTGAAGGTGAATGTTACACAGCTTAGGCCACTCGGTCTAACTACAGTCTACATCCCCCCTACAGAAATCATCGTTTCCATTTCATATTTAGTTTCACACACAACCGAGGAAAAAAGCCCATGCCATCCGAAACCACGGACAAAATACTCCAAACCAATAGAAATACTACTAGCAATTACTACTACATATCTGACAAGCTCTGCAGGCTGCTTTTTCAGAAAATAAGTGTGGTAGCAGCTAGGTAGCTACTGTTACTGCATCAATCTGCTTCAAAGTCAAAATGATATGAAGGGGAATGGACTGAAAAATTTAACATAAAATGTATCCACAAGAGTAAAATACCTATTGGGAGTGGAAGTGCAATCAGCATAATTTCAATCAGAACTCATGATGTTGATTTTAAAACATAAGGACTAATTCTGCAGGCCTCAGTCATGCCCAAGTTTGCAAAAAAAAAAAAAAAAAATCATGTCTGAGCAGGGCCATAGGACACAGTCTATTCATATTTCAGTGAATGTTTTGTTTTGTTTTAAGATGGAAAAATGACAGGCTACAATTCTCCATAAAGAAGAAAGCAGTATGACCTCATATTTGATGGATGTGTAGTTCAAGGTGTGTCTGAAAATAGCACAACTTCTCTTGCTCATATGCAGTAAAATAAAAAAAAAAAAAAAACAGAAGCATCTAAATGTGGTTTGTAGAAGGCCATTGATTTTAAAAATGGCATGAGAAATTTACAAAATTCACAAATTTCAAAACTCCCCCAAATTATGACCATATATCAGCATATCAATGCCAATACTAATGAAATGCAGAAAACTCTGCCAAAAAGTTTTAACATGTATCTTTGGCTTGCTGTTTTAATGTTGCATTTCTCGAGTTCTCTCTACAATTGAATGTGACACGTTCTAGCAAATTCTAGCAATTCTGTGCATCAAAATAACTAATTCGCTTCCATCCAGTGTTTGCTGTTCTCACTTGTCGTATCACATCCGTAATTAGATGGCAAGGACCTACGGCCAGGATATGTGTATGTATATGCTATTTTTTTTGGTCTATCACATTGGTGAGGCAGGATGTTAGAATAATTAATAATATAATTAGTAAACGATACATCGTGAAGAGAGAGAAGTAAAAGCAAAGTGAGAATAGGAGTTCTATGAGAAATAGAAAATGTTGGAAAAACATTTAAGGCTAATTTTTCAGATGTGCTGCACCTGCCTGTTTGGGATTTGAGAGTTGCATTGGGAAGCTGTTTGTACAAACGGGTCATGTGAATGTCCAAATACATTCTTGCATTCACCTGGTTTGGATTTAGAATGGAGGTTTTGCCATGTAACAGAGGCTTATAGAAAAAACTTACATATTACCCTTATAGTAATACTGCCCTTATAGTGTCTACACTACATCTGCCCAAGTGAGGTGTATTATTTTCATATTGGCAGAAGCTGTGACAACACTGTAATGATCGCAACATTTTGAACCACTGATTCTGTGAATTTAAGTCAAAGGAAGAATGAAGAAAAGACGGACTCCTTGCTAGTGAAGTTCTACACTAAAGGCTTGCTTAGATACTCAGCATGGCCGTGCGGAAGGAAGGCAGATGTTTTAAAACACTTTTCCACTGCTGGAATGCTGAGGCTTCTGAAACAGAAAACGGTGTGCAGCATAAATTT
>JAVCKT010020757.1:0-12045 GCA_032273925.1 Rhynchotus rufescens | reverse complement strand
TTAACTAAGATATTAATAAGCTATTTCATCTTCAAATAATGAAGATACACTTACAGGAATTTTGCTCATCAAGGGCCGGTAACAAGAATTCAGGGGAATAAAAAATCCAGTGTTTGAGCTTTCTGTATTCTCTCTGGAAACACTTCTTTGTTTTCAGACAGCTTTCACTGTTTTCTGATTTTCATCTTTCCCTTCTCAACTGCCATAGCAACTATTACAAATATTTACGTGCGACAAATACTGGCAAGGAGCGGCATTCTTTCCTCTAGTATTTCTGAAGCACTGTCACCAAAGCAGATGATGCTTTGTCATGCATGGACTACCTGCTGTTTACACCTCTGCAAAGCAGGGTGTTAAACAAGTTACCTCACAGGTCTGGGCAGCGTTGGCAGCCTGCCAAGACTGATCTGCTCACAAAAATCGGCTTTCCTTTTGCTTACCTCTCTCGCTGGCCAAAGTCGACCTTTGCGAGAGTTACAAAAGAATTGTGTCACCCTTTACTATAAGCAGTTATTTGCTACTGGGCATTGTTTTCTGCAAATACCAGCATTTTGAAGCTTTTAGTACAGGGTAGAAGAACTCCTTTAAGAAAGAGTTGATCTGGTGTTGCTTAAGGGATTTGCAAAACTGAGGTTCTTGTCATGAAGACTGCTCTGTTGTCAGGGAGCCAGAAAGTGAAGCTTTGATAGATGGACAAGTTCTTGGAGCTAGACAAGGTGGCAATTCCTTTCCCCCTCCTTAGTAGGCCTTTTGCTCCCTCTGTTGTGCCTTCTCTTCACATTTCTCCCCAGACAGAGCAGAGAAGGGGCTCCTACACTTTCAAAGAGGTGCACAAGCTCCGTTTCCTTCCACACTTAGCTCATTCCTCTCCCTCACCTATGTATCTGCTATTCTGCATTCACTGCTGCTGCTGCCTCCACTCATCTGTTCTGCAGGCTTTGGAAACCCTCTCTGTGATGAAGCCTCACACCATTTCTTTCTTTCTCTCTCTACCAGGCAATTTCCCCTGCTACTGGGCAGGCAGAGTCCCTCACTGTGCTGCAAAACACATTGCAGTGTGGCTTGCCCAAGTCAAATACAAACGGGAAGTGCTCGTTTGTTACAGACATGAAAAGACAACCTGTTGTAACTGCTGCAGCGCTGAGCAATGACTTTCTGTGTTGGTCAGCAAACCTACCATGTGAAATACTGCAGAACCGGGTCCTTACGCTTCCTATTGAAAAGTTACACATCCCTTTAAAAGCCAATATGAGTTTGTGCTCCTGTACTCCTATTCGGATCCCAAATGTGGTCCAGCCTCAAAATCATGTGCAGTTGAACTGGCATTAACAAGCCCCAGTTAAGTGCACCCAGCCCAACATCAGCAGCCATGAAGCTCCCAGGCCCCAAAGCCTGTGCCTGCCCTGCTTCGAGCAACAGCTGAGATCTTGAAATGTCTTCATCAAACAGATAAGGCTTGAAGCTTCGTCAGCTTAAATAGTGCTTGGTACATAGAAAAAGGTAATGTTTAAACCAGGATGTTTACAAATTAAATTAAAAGACAACTGACTGAAAGGCAACTAAGCCAAAAGCAGGACACAGGCACTAAGTCAAATCCATGCCAGAAAATGTTCAGTACCAATCACAGGTCAAGGGCGCCAAGCTCCGGGTCACTGACTGACTCCTCATTCAGGCTCATAGCACAAGTATTGGAAGCCTCGGAAAAATAACAGCTTAAGGTATACACAGTAAACATAGGTATTGCTCCTTACTATGGAGCTTCTAGAGAGGAAGATTTGTGGAGCTTCTAGGGAGGGTCCAGCAGAGAGCGAGAAGGATGATTAAGGGACTGGAGCATCTCTCGTATGAGGACAGACTGAGTTGGGCCTGTTTAGCTTGGAGAAGAGAAGGCTGAGGGGGGATCTGATTAACATGTATAAGTTCATGAAGGTAGAATGCAGGGAGGAAGGGGACAAGATCTTCTCAGTGGTGGCCAGTGACAGGACAAGGGGAAATGGGTATAAGTTGAAACACAGGAAGTTCCGTCTCCAGGTGAGGAGGAACTTCTTTACTGTGAGGATGACAGAGCCCTGGAACAGGCTGCCCAGGGAGGCTGTGGAGTCTCCTTCTCTGGTGGTCTTCAGAACCCGCTTGGATACCACCCTGTACCACATGCTCTAGGTGTCCCTGCTGGAGAAGAAGGGGTTGGACTAGATGATCTCTAGAGGTCCCTTCCAACCTTAAACATTCTGTGCGATTTATTTTAAATTCTTTTTATCTAAACTGGCTGGAATGTGCCTATTCACAGCACTGTGGACCATGCTTCCCAAACACTGGCAGATTTAATACCAAAGGAAGAAGAAGCAAGTGCTAAACTCAAAATTTACAGAAGCATGGAAACTAACACATGTCAGAGGGAACCTGCCCCCGCCATCACCACCACCAACAAAAACACATCAAAATAGGACTCTGCTTTGGGTATGGTGTCCCAAACAGCAAACCACAAGGTTCTCTAGCCCTTGATTATAATATATAAACATAATACCTGAACACTGAACTAATGGTTAGCGCTAATATGGTGCTTTTATCCCTTTCTCCGTATTTGCTGTATAGCACCAAAATTATCCTCGCAATTGATTTAATCTTTCACATGGGAAAACAGACTGTTTCTCTTTTACAAAGTCACACAGTGAGATACTGGCAAAGTAGCCCAGGATCCAATCAAGAAAATTTTAACAGATGCAAATCTTCGTCTTAAAGATCTCCAGTCAGATGACAGTTATATGTAACCCAAGCTTTGAATACCATTTCATCTGTTAGGTCAACTCTGAAAGCACACCTAGCTACCAGTAGGCTTAAAAAAGAAGTTTCACACACTGGGCAGGGACAATTATGTTTTAAAAGTCATTTGTTACAATAATAATAATAATAATAATAATGCATAATACGTAATACATAATACATTAAAAAAAAAAAAAAACTTGAACTTTGGAGACTGTGACAGAGCTAGGGAATCACGATCACTTTCCAGATCCAGCCCATCTTGGCATCTTGGCACATGCACCAAATGCCATCAGCACATATAAAATGCAAACTTAGAAAGATCTATGATGGCTTCATGGCAATTAGGAACAAGTGTTAATATTTCTGAAGACTAACACAGTCTATTGCCTGGTATAGTATATCAGAGGCCACAGTTTAATCGTTGACATTTCAGCCATAATGTTTTCAATGGGCTTGCACTCTAGAAGTGCCTTGCTAGAAGTGTCATCTCCCAGAGAGCTTGCCAAAGGCAAGGGATGAGACTTGGGTGATATTTTAGTATCTTTCATAACGCCAGCTAATAACTACCTAAGTTCACCTTGTCTGCAACTAGAAGGACAAATAAGTCAGTCAGTTCTGAACTCCTGCCAATACTTTTCTTCTCAGATCAGCAGCAGGATTCATCCAGCACTTCTTTTCCAGAGACATCTCTTGGCTGCTAAACCAAGTCTGGAAATTTGAATCCATTCATGAACTCAGATTTCCCATGCTGCAAAACACCATGCCTCAAACTGCCCCACTAGCTCTAGGAAGCCATGTACATTGTCCTTAAACTGGCACACATCACCACAGCTTAGGTTACATATGGCAAAGTTTTGTCTGTACTATCCAGTAACAGGAGGGGTTGTCAGTTCCACGAGGTGTATCAGGACACATTAAGGACTTGAGAAAGAGAAAGCTTAAACTGAAGGAAATGAGCTAAACCAAAAAAATCTACAGGGAATTTATGTCATTGGAACCACTAGCAGTGCATCTGTAAGTACGTATTTATGTGTTACATCATTTCATCCCTATTAAAAAAAAATCCTTTAATATGTTAAAGTATGAGAAGTTGTCACATACTTCTGAAAGTCCATGTACCTCTCAACTCCTTTTTTTTCCCCAAAAATAATTTGCAAAACATCTACATGTTATATCTTAATTATCTTCTGTTCATTATTTTTCTGTTTAGAAAAGAAATAGATGAAGTAAACATTGTATAATATTCTATCTGAATAGGCTATTAAACTTAGTAGAGTCACTGCTAGGGAGGGCTACATCTCGTTTTCTGATTTGTCATGGGGAAAAAACACAGCAGTAGCGTGCACTTCCAGAGCACACACAGTAACCCTGCTAAAGACTGCTCAAAATACTCATTTATTGCTGTGGCTTGACACTGTGTGACTGTTACATACAATTCTTACTGAAATCAGGGAAAATGAAGAAGAAATTTTAATACAACTTTTTTCTATTATCATTTATCAGCTGCCCGTCAGTAAAATAGTGTTTGTAATGTCTTAAATAGCTTGTGAATGTGATGGTGAAAAACCTTCCCAAAGAGCTCTAACTTTCTACAGAGCTGCTAAATCCTTAAGAACTACATACATGAAATTAGATATATGCATGTACTGCTTTGCTGAAATATTTTTCCCAGTTTATCTGACCCTTTTATTACAAATACAAAATGTAAACTATTAATTGCTGTTTGCTAAGGGAAAAAAAAGAAAAACAGTTGCGTTTCAGGAGGTCTTAGATAATAAATGCATGAGACAGTTTTTCACTTATTCATCCATTCCTATGGATGTATTATCATCTCATATAAGCACATAAAAGAGGGCTGACATTGCCACCTGGGATGCAAGCTCTTCAGGACCTATGACACTGGCCGCAGTCACAGTCATTCTGTGCAGTCATGTTCAGCAACACGTGGGCTAAACTGCAACTCACCTTCTGCATCTTCTGGCCTTGTAAGATCAATGACACCAGGGCCCAGTTTTCCATCTTCGTTGGGTTTCCCTGTTAACTGCGGGCCTAAATTTTCAAACCTTGATCTTTCCTGGAAAAGAACAGAAGTATTCTTAATGCTTCACATAATTATAATGACGTGCCTATGCATGTATGTCTGCACAGATACATGCCTTATTTTTTAAGTCTGAACAGACAAAATGAGTATATTTAATTAGAAATTTAACTAGGACAAAGTTTCACAGGTTCTGAACATTCACATTCATGAAAATCAGTTTTTAATGTGAAAACATATACAGAAACTCTGAAATTATTTAGATCTGAACCTCCATAATGCATAAGTGATTGTACATGCAAACAAGAAACACTCTTGGCAGGAAAACAGTGCTGATCTATGCTGCTCACTGTCTTTCCACTAAATTTTCTAACTTAAACTGGGAAAAACAATCATTTGGGAGACATGAAAATTCAGAAGTTGAAAAAAAAGAGATGGTATACCGCTAATTTAATGGAAATGCACTTTTCCCCATCATGAGATTCAGCTTTGCATTTGTATCTCTGAGAAAACACAAGTCTGAATTTTATGCAAGACATTTTCAAAGAAAAATGTTTGAAAGAAGGAATACTGGTACTATTATTTTGTCTGGGAATTCATATCTCACCTCAGTGGAAAGGGAACCTCTATGTAAAGAAAGTAAAGGAAAAGCAAAAAGGAAAAGCAAAAAGAAAAAAAAAAGAGAGAGAGAGTGCATACTCCTAGAAAAACACATTGCTTTTGAGATCTGAATACCAGCATGGGAAAGTGGGAACCGGAAAGGGGAAACTGAAGTGTATTTTACATGTTAACCCAATTCTTCAATCAACTTCTGGACGAGGGCACTACAGTTGACAGTGTAACACTGTCTCACAATAGTAGTCTCTGTAGTACTCTGTATCAGTAGCTAAGCATTCAATGGTTATCATTAATTTAGCGTTCTCATTTGAAGGAACATAACATGTTTTCCCTCTTGCCTTGTTGTTACCTCTTCAGACTAAACTTGGCATTATGTTGTACTTGTGAATGAATAAAACCTTGTTGTTCATTACTATGAAACAATATTAAATGTCATGTCAGCTTGAATTTACAGACATGAAATACCAGCTTTCAGCTCTACGAACAGTTTCTCCATGTTATACTTAATGCATTATGCAGAAGAAGAGTGCTGATTGCTGTTCAGCCTATTGTTCAATGACCTAGTTCTGTACTGAGCATGCTAGTCGTAAGAAGAAAGGATTACAAGTTTGTCTCCTGCAAGACGTTAAGAACTTGGAAATGTTCTTAAAGACCAAACATGCTTGATGGCCTTGGCTCCTCATCTGCTCCACCTCGGAATATTTTGGCTTTCTAATCTGATTACTTTTAGATTGCCACTGTATTTCAGTGAGGAAACCCCATGAGTCAAACTATTCAGGATTTTTTTGATTTCCCCAAACATGGATCTTTTCCTTTTTTTTTCTTTTTTCTGCTTTTGTTTTTAATTTGAAGAGGAAGAAAAGGAAGCACAGAACTGACACTGGATTTGCTACAACATGCAACTTAGGCATTTCAGGTACTAATTGCATCTCTAAAACTTTCTCAGAATCTTCCAGTCATCTAACAAAAGAACTCTGCATTTTCTATTTGGTTAACATTTTTTTTTAATTTTATTCTAAGAAATCTGTGGTTGATAAGGAGCTTAAATATACACAGAAATTCATGTGAAAGGAAAGAGTTACAAATAAAATGTGACTGCGGAAAAGCACAGTAAAATTAGAGGCCTAATACTGTACTGAAAGCTTTTGTGCAATGTAACAACACACCTGAATCATCTGCTCTACTGGCAGACAGAATATAAAATAAGTTTGTCAAGGATTCTGCGTTCCACTGCAAAGGACTGATTTGCAGTCGAGATAAAAACAAAGATCAGTACTAAGAAAACAGCTTTTTGCACATATATTGTCTCTTCCAAAATATCTGCACTAAAAGCTTTTTCTTAAGGATGTTAACACAGCACCTGCAATATTCTTGGAAGAACAGTCTTTAAGTGTGCCTTAGAAAGAGACATCCTTTCTGCTATAAAAATCAACAGACTCCACTACATATCAATATGCACATTTGAAATATCTTTCTAGTCATTCATTCTCTTTGATTTTACCAGAAAAAAATCTGTTAAAAAGAAGGGAAAAAAAAAGAAAGTTTCTCAAAGAATATCAATATTTTGACATGGAAGGAGAAAAGGGAAAATTACATGATAAGGTTCAGGAACAGTAAAATGAAAGCACTTATGCCATAAAAATACCTGCTCTTGCCAAACAAAGGAAATGTACTCGTGGTTATTTAAAAACTCACTCCTCCTAATTTATAAAACCATGAAAAAACTAACTGTATTTAAATCTTTGAAAGGCTTTTCAAGAAATTTCTTTGCTTCATTTTTTACTGAAAATAATCTTCACAGTGTTTGTAAAAAAAATTCAATATTGGTATAAGGATTAGACAATTTCAAAAGAAATGTAAAAAATGATCCTCAATGCTAAGGATCTTTCTATCTAGTAGAGGTCTTTAAAATTCATCAGAATGTAACAAATTCATATGTAATTTATTATTAGAGAGGAAACTTGTCCCATTAGGCTTTAATCCTTACCATTTTATAGGATTTGTCTTTACTCCCCTGCCTTGAGTTCATCCTAAAGCGATTAGTTGTTCAAATTAATATTCCTTTAATATTATACCTTTTCCCTAATACAAACAACAGACACACCGTCATTAAAAGTAAATGCCTATACTTAGATACACCAACAAATACGCTTCCTACGCACGTGTTGCGTTTGCACACATGTACACAGGCTCGGACACTGCTACCTCCCGGACCTGCAGCCCTAGGAGCTCAGACTATTTCACCCTTTCTCAGAGCTGTTTTGGCGAGCGCACAATGAAGTGCATCTCCACCGGCACTTCAGGTGTTTTGCTTCCTATCTGAAAGGGCTCTGGATGCAGACTGGGAGCTACTCTCCTAGTGGCTCAGCACCTGACGCTGTGCAGGCACAGACAGCTGCCCCATGCGAGCAGCAGAGAAAGGGCTTGGAGCCGGGCGCTGACAACCTTCTCTCCTCCGACTGCACCAACACGGTCGGTGAGCGGCTGCGCGCACCGCAACCACTAAGCTCTCCCAGCACAGTGCAGATCCTTTGTGCTTCTGCAATTAATACAGCCCTTCTTTAAAATCAAAAGAATAAAAAAAAGTCTTGTTTACAACCAAATATTAATTTTCCATTCTGTGATATGATTAGGCACTTATTTATGCGTTGTCAGTCACAAACATGCAGGAAACGTAAAAGTTATTGAAAAAATT
The DNA here is from genome assembly GCA_032273925.1 of Rhynchotus rufescens. Lineage (NCBI taxonomy): Eukaryota > Metazoa > Chordata > Aves > Tinamiformes > Tinamidae > Rhynchotus > Rhynchotus rufescens. The sequence continues at coordinate 3,931 of JAVCKT010020757.1, read as the reverse complement.
AAAGTCTGCTCCACTGTCTTGCAGGACTGGTGGTTCTCTAAGTGCTTTGAAATTATGATGTATGAGGTGGATGTTGCATATTAAATAAAGATATTTAAATTATAAAGCCCCCGTTAGTGAGAGCTGATGAATGTTAAATGTTATGAGCCACAAGGCTGCGGCATCCATCATATTCACATACTATCACAGGCAATGGATGGAGCAGCCCCAGCGATGACAGATAGACTGCCACATAGTTATCCTTTATTTGCAGAGTCGCCAAGCAAGCCCCTCCACCTCTGGGCTTTTTTCTTTCTTTCTTTTTTTTTTTTTCCTTTTTTCCTTTTTTTAAAGAAAAAAAGAATTAAATAAGCAACTTTTTCTTCATATTCTTGCCAAACATATCAATTCTTTTTTAATGTGCAGAAGGTAAAAGCATGATTTAGTAAAGCGAGGAGAAAAGGCAAAGGAAGCAGGAGCCCTTTCTTCTGGAAAAGCTGCAAACTTCAAATGCCTAGAAACAAATATTAAATTGTGATCTTGTGAGAGAACAGCAATGAAAACAGTAAGCGCACAATAATGGCTTTTCTCTGCACTTAGATAAAAGCTGAATTTTTGATGTGCACAGTATATTTTCATAAAATTTTATATACTATGTTTTATACACTTATTGGCTATTCCATAATAATGTGTGTGCTAACAGTAAAATTGCTCTTAAATTTATGTGTGTTATTTATATGTTCCCACGTAACAATGCTTTTTGTTGTAAAAAATATTCTGTTTATTAATGTAACTTTACAACCACTGCATCTAAGATCCGTGGTAAATTAATGACGTTTTTATTATTTTATAGTGTCATTAAATTTTTACTGATCACTCCATCAAACAAAAGCAATAAAGGCCATAATGCAAACTGGGACACTTAGATCAGGGGAGCAGGAAGGCATTCCATATAGTCTGAAGTAAACGGCTTGCTATAAATGATATTTATACCATCTTTAAGGATGTGAGAATACTTGGACAAGTTTGGCAAAACTGTTTCTGTAGTGCAGTGGATTGTGTACTTAAATAACAGTTTACTTGCCAGCAGGACGATTTTTTTTCAAACCATATGCGAGAAGATGACTGATTGCATCCATCTCTTGAAAAATAATATACAAAATGTAATAATACGCTGGGCACCCCTCCCTTCTGGATTACCAACACTGATCCGACTATACCCATGCCTCAAATTATTTCAACATGCTTGCTTTTTCCACATCTGAAATGTATGCTTAGACTAAAATGGAAAATGGCATGCTCACTGATCGTTGTGTGAAAGATTTAAAATACATATATATATATACATATTTTACAAACAAATACATTTTATTTAAGTAGACATGTTTGGACAATGATGTAATACCTTTTCTTTCAGTAGCCTATCTTGGAAGCAGTTACCAACATTCATTTAAAGAGTCAGTTTCTCGAAACTGAGTTCCTATGGGTCATGCACAGAAGCCACAGCACATATGCCTGAAGGGATATTATTTCTTTTGAGGACAGTATTTTAGCCAGTATGACTGCAAACAATTATCATGTGTTGTCTTTATGTATAAAATAATTTCAATCAAATTATTCCCTAATGAATGTTCTAGTGCCTTATTTGTAAATGTGACCTATTCTGTTTACCTACTGTGGGCAGGAAACAACAAGCAGAAAAATTCCTATATTCAAAACTATGAAAGGATATTTTAAGCAAGACAAAGAAAAATCTTCACAAAGTGAACCACAAGACCCTTCTTTATCCTCGAAAGTCAAGATAAACATGTCCCAAACTTTTCACTTCCTATTTTTTAACAGCTGGGACTGAAAAGTTTAATTATCCTCTGCTTAGAATCTTTTGCAACATCTTGGCACAGCAAGGATAATTACAAATTGACTTTCAGCCTTATCTGGGGATATTTTAGTTATTATGGGTGGGAAGTTTAAACATTAACCTTATTACAACAATGTCAATCATTCTCCTGGTGTGCAGGCATGCAACTGCTGGAATTCTTTGGATGGCAAAGTAGATAAACACAATAGCCGCATTATTGCTACATTGAAAAGAAAAGGAGCCTCACAGAAAGGCTCTTCCCTTTGCAGAGTGTCATGGTGAGGATCTAGAACTTGTTTACAACATGAGAACAGTAGGAGTTGCTGTAAGAAACCTTACAGATTAAATTAGCAGAGTAGGTAAATTTATTATAGAAATACAGATATTTTAAAATATTGCACCATATAAAGCATATCTTTTCAACTACTGATTTTCAGACTAGATAAGTGAATGATATGCCAATTTCTGCTGTGTTGCTGCATCCTGACCTTACCTGATTTTTTATGTAGGTGAAATATCTAAATGCAGTAATTCACTGATAACAAAGTATAATCTCAAGAAGCAGATGACAAGGGAAAATTCAGTGAATTCTCACCCCAACCTACTGCCATTTTCTGTCTTTGAAGGTCCCTACATTGTTCATGAAGTGCTCCACTACTGCCGTTGCCTGCGAACATACAGAGTACAGTTGCTGCAGACTGAAGATTTGTACTGAATAACAGTGTCCCAGAGCAAAGAGCCTGCTAGAAATCACTGAGAGAGACAGAAGCCACCAGGTCCCCTTTTAAATACATTGTTCTGTCTTCTAGCATAACTGAAAAGTGAGAGATGAAAAACAGTTACGAGGAAATGTACCCTAACATTACTTTGACTGGCACGTCTCAGCTGCTTTCCATGTGACAGCCTGACATGTGCAGGACCATCATGAGCAGAAAATACTCCAAAGTTGTTGACTATCGGCATCTCAAAGGCACTGTCAGGATACGGGGCTTTCTTTTTTAAGACCTAGGCCCTGAAGTCAAACGTGACTATCTTGAATTTGCCAAGATGTAAAGTGTCCAGAAAGAAGCTTGCAAACAGGAGTGGTAAATGCTAAATACTCATCAGATAAATAAATATAGACACAGACTGTCCTCTTTTCAACATTTTTTTTTTTTTTTTTTTTAACTAATTATTTTGGAACTCTGAAGGCTCAGATGACTCTGAGCTCTGGTTCAGAGAGGAGTAGCCATCCTGAGCTCTGGACACAAATAAGATGCATTTAGACCAATCCCCTGACTACTGGTAGCACTTGGCACATCCTAATAATGTTACCAGACTTCAGTAGATTGCCTTCAAAAATAACAGTGTATAGATTTAAAACATATTTTTGGAGACAAAAAGAAGAGATAACAAATCTTTCCACCTAAGTAGCCTTGTATGTCCCTACACATAAATTTTTGACATACCCTTAGGTATTGCTGCATTTGCAGGCACTCTTAAGCTATGGATCTACCCCGGTTAGATTACTTTCAACAGGATTACTGTGCTTACTGAGCCCCCTTAACCAAATGCTTTATGTCTTTTGTTCATATGGTTTTAATACCAATTGCAAGGTTATTTATAAGTTTGCAACTCCCCAGTAGTTAGAGTTATGAAGCGTTCAGACTTAAGCATATCCAGTTGTGTGGTAACCCAACTACTGCTTTCATGCGGTTTCCAAGTTTTTATGCATGCACAAAGGCATGATGCATGGCAGAACCCAAGAACTTTCACATTAACTCTTTGTTTCAGCGGTGAATTCCTGCAGCAGTCTAACAGTAAGATTACACATTGACCAAAATGTAATGATTTTTTATTAAAAAAATAAAAAAAGACAAACTGGAATTCTACCTTAGACTGGCAATATGTCACTAGTCCTTGCAAAAACAGAGAGACAATCAATTAAATTAACAGCTAGCAAATGAAAAGCAAACAAAACAGATTACCATTTTAAACTGTGTAATAGGCGGGTGGAATTCACTAGAGGTCAGGAAGGGTCCAAAGCCTGGGCCATCACTTGTTTTTAGAGAGATGGATAATTTTATGACTGTTAATAACATTTGTAGTAAGACA
>JAVCKT010020756.1:0-15334 GCA_032273925.1 Rhynchotus rufescens | reverse complement strand
TCCAGGGCCCTGGGGTGAGGACAACGCCAGGTCAGTCCAGCTAGAGAACAAAGCTTGCCGACCCCTGTTCGGCAACATTAGGTAAAAGCTCTAAGTTTCTCATTGTTATGGCCACAATTAAATGGTAAAGTTTCATTAAAATAAACTAAATTATACCAAGCTGCCACAATTTGGGGATCTAGCCTTTTGTTTGCATCAAATGGAAAGGTAAAAGGGAGGAAAAAAATTGTTAGTTTTTGTTTCTATAAAAAGACTAGAAGGAGTTTCAAACTATACTGTAACTGCAGTCTTCTGAGGAGACTGAGACATTAGGCACAGCTGGAAATGTTTGTAGCCAATGTAGCATTTAAATCTTCAAGCCAATTAAGTGTAATTATTGAATGAAAGGTAATACTTTTCTTCAACAATATGATGGTTAAATTTAAATTGGTTTTTAAATTAGAAGGTGACACCTACTGACTGTCAGTCAGGTAGATGTTTATCTGAAGACTGCTGGCATGAGAAATTTTTGAAATATATATAGTCCGTGTAAATTCCTGAAGACTAAAGATGCTTCTGCATTATGTACAGAGACACTAAATTCACAACATGCATGTGAATAAATGAAAAATGAAATGGTTTGCTTTACAGAAAATTTCCTGTTCTCTTAATAGATATTGATTAAAATACCTTGTTTTTATTCTACTCTGTTCATAGAATCATAGAATCCTTAAGGTTGGAAGGGACATTTAGAGATCATCTAGTCCAACTCCTTGCACATGCAGGGTCACCCAGAGCACGGGACACAGGCTGCGTCCAAGGGGGTTTGGAAGATCTCCAGAGAAAGAGACTCCACAACCTCCCTGGGCAGCCTGTTCCCAGATACTGGAAGAGAGTTTGTTAATTTGAAATAGGACACCAATTTCTCTCCACTGATTAAAAAGCTACAATTTTCAGTGTAAATTTGCTTTTTTTTCCTACTAAATATAATAAAAAGATTTATTAATACACAATTGCAGGTTTGTAAAATAAACACTTGATCAAATAGCAATTTAAAGATTTATTTTTATAAGTTATATTATTACATCTTCTCATTGATTTGATTTGCAAGCTGTGATTCCTTTTAAAAAAGAAGCATTCTTTCTCAGCTCTACTTGTGAGAGAATCTATCCGTAAATCTAACTTGAGATTTTTCTATTTGTGACAGAAAAAGAAGCATAAATTAATAGTTTCTGAAGGGTTCTTTTTGTAAGCAATTGCTAGTAGCTTTTATTTTGGCATTTATGGTAGAAAGGGATAAAAACAAAATGATGTGCAAAGCCATGTCAACGCCTGCAATAAATATCTGTTTGAGAACAACTGACATAGCAGCATTAAGATTTTATTTACATGATGAAAGTCACCAGGTGACTTTGCTTTGCGGGTTTTAAAAGATGTTTTCCACAACTTAAAAGCACTGTCAGTCTCAGCAGCAACCCTTTGCCATTAGCTCAGTGATAGGATGCTTTGGCAAGTAGCAATAAAGCTCAGCTGCCTGTGGGAAAGCTCCAGGTAATTCTTTAGTCTTGGCTGCCTTTTGTAACTCGATATCAAGAGTACCTGCTCTCTCTTCCCCCAAAACAGCTTTCTCATATTTTTTTAGATCATGTGAGCATGCATTTGTATAGCACTGGAACTGAATTGAGCTCCCTGTCATCCATGACAGCTCATGTCCGTGTTCATGGAGCTTTGGGTGTTCCGGGAGGCTACCTGCCTGCAGAAAATGCTGTATCCTACCATCAAAGCCTTAAAAATTACCTTACACATCAGAAAAAGCAGCTCAGTATTGGGGGGCTGTGCTTAGCAAAATGTTTCTGTACATTAATGAAATACCACAGAGCTTTTTCTCCTGGCTTTGAAGTGGAACATTAATGCACAAAACAACAATGCATCTGTAATATTAATGTCCTACAGAAAACTGGTTGTTTGCATATGCATTTCCTGTAGGATATTTGCAAAAACTGAAGTGCCTACTTGGCATGCAATTGCATGAAAATGCAGATATGCTTTTATTGGCTTTGTTCTCCAGTTTCTATCAGAACAAATACGTTAAAGACCTTTTCCCTTTTTCTTTTCTTTCCCTTTCTCAATATTCAATTAGTAGCAGTTTAAAAAAAAAAAAAAAGAATCTATTTCTGCTAGTCTTTCCTTGTTTTTTGCTCTCTGACCTTCCATGGAAATTACTATAATACTTCATTACACAAAGGAGAACACTTAAAACAATTATCTCAGAAATGTTTTATTTACTTTCCCTTTTAAAATGCTCAGCCTTTCAATGTTACAATTACGTAGACAAACGTTTCTGTTGTAGTGGAAGATAAAAAAGGAATAGAGAGGAGGTGAAGCCCCAAGAACCACAAAACCACTTAAAAAATACTTAAAGCATTAGGTACTCTACGCAAGATCCATTTTAGACACTGGAGTAAATCCTATTTTCAAGCACATATCAGTAGCTCTAACAGACTTTGACTTTACTCAGATGTTTAAGGGCAAAATTTGCTACAATGAGCAAATTGGTTTAGGGCATAACATGCATAAGCATCTAGGAGAATAAGTGGTATAATTGTAACCCTGACCTGCACAATATGGTCATTATTCTGTCATCTAGCTACGTTGTAGATTCTGCTGAAGACCTGTTAAACACCAAGAGAGCCAGGTGCCATGCAAAGCTATCATCTTGTTTCATCTGAAAACACCCAGGCTCTTACCAGGGTAAGCCTGGGTATAAATCTGTTCGCCTTGCCTTTCTCGTGGAAGTCCAACAGGCTTTTGCAGCAGCAGGTCTGGGGAGCAATGGGTTAGCGCACACACCAAGTTGTCTAGTAAGAACAAAAATAGGTTGTGGGGAGAGAAATTTCACGTCATCTCCAGCGTCTACCATCCAGGCTGCCACTTAAATACTGGTCTGAGCCCATTGCACACACTGGCTACCTCCCCACGCCTGCTTAGTTCTGTGGCCACATCTGGACATGAGCAGGAAGAAAGTTGCAGAGTGTATTGGGGAAGAATAAGGGGGCCTAAGTCTCCATGTCCACCACTTCCTTACGTGGATAGGCTACCCATGGATCTCTAGGATGGAAGCTCATACTCAAGAGAAATAAGGAGGTGGAGACAGAAATCTAAGAAAGAGTATTTTTTTTCACTGTGAGGTTGATCGAATGCTAGAATGGATTGGTCAGGTGTGGAGTCTAGAGACTGTCAAAATGTGCCCTGAATTTGGCCCTGCTTTGAGCAGCAAGTTAGATGAGATGACCTTTGGAGATCTCTCACAAATTAGATTATTTTTTGATTCCATTAGTGGTGTGAAATGACTAAAAGTTATACTTGGTTGTCATGGTAGTGGAATCTTCTTTCCCTTATGTGCCAGGAAAAGCATGTTGTGGCCAGACCTGATGCCTGTTTGGCCTGCAGTAGGTCATTTGTGATGAAGTTTTAGTGGGAAACTAGCATGAATTCTTGATAAGGGAATATTAAAACTTTGCTATTTGTTTCAGATAAGGACTCAGCTACTTGTGTGCATTTCTGGAAGCATTTTGTCTTTAAGAGGGAAGTGCACACAGATGCTTATCTGGTGGAGATGGTGACTTGTTGATAAAATACTTCATTGGAGTTTTTCAAAATTATAAAATGTTGACTTTGATATTGAGCAACTGGGTCCTAGTTCTGACAGACAGTATTGCTATTGATTTTGTAATCGGAGCAAAATTACAAAATCTCTGAAGCATTCTGAATCTGATTAAAATGAGTATCTATCATCCAGAATTAGCATAAAAGGTTGATCTTGAGAGCTATGAGTTACTGAAACTACCTTGATTGCTTCAGATAGATCATGGGAACTATCAATGCTTCCTTAAAATTGTATTTAATTACCCACAGAGAAATTCTGTCACTGCATATGAAGTACACTAATAATCATTTAATTATGTTTCTAGTATATTAAATTTGAAATTACTTCTCAGTCTTTTTTGCATGCGCCTTGTAATAATAGGCAATGGTAATACAAACGCTTCCCTGTGTTCTGTTACAACCTGCAGTCAGACATCTCTGTTCCTTCCAGAGGTAGTAAATTAAACTATCAAAGCACAAAAAACCCACTACAGATATAGCTTCAGTAGCTGAGTTAATTTTCAAGATATTTAACTACTGAAATGTTTCTACTTAAAAACGAGAGCAAAAATACATCAATTTAAAACAACATGGAAAAAGGTCTCCCACATACTGTAATTTTATTATTGAGATCTCTTGTAAAGAGCTATTTCTATCAGAGCCCACAAACAGGATGATACAAAAAAGACTAGCAGAAGAGGAGGGTTTTTTTTCTCCTTTAAGTTGATATTGTTTTCTTTCAGTCTGTATTTCTTCAAAACTCTTAGCTCTGTGATGACAAACGTGGTGGCAACTAGAACTGCCAGAGCTGGGAGCATTGTGCTCATTGCTGTGCCCCAGCTCCCAAATACCTGAAACACAGACTTCACTCCAAATGTCCCCCTGTCCCTACTACATGTCAACCGCCAGCACTTGGGCTATCTTCTCTCTCTGCATGTGCAATAAGCTGTGAGGCTCATATTCGTCAGCTATGTGTAATTTTCCTGTTGTCCATAAATTGGATTGATGTGAGCTGATCTGCCTCTAGTGAGGCAAATGGTAGCACCATGGTACCATGATGACACGGATATACAGTGTAAAAGAATTTATTCCTTTGTATTTGATCCCCAAGAAACATGTAGATCAAAAGTAAATGCTTATAATCTGCACCTGTGTTTTGACTTTGTGTGGCACTTCCACTTTAAAGTATCATATGAATTTTAACACTAGTCAGCTTTTCTTTTCTGAAATAAAAATATCTTGGGCATTGACAAATAAATAATTCTTGCCAATTTCATTGAAATTAAGGAAATAGGAAAGGAGGAAAATGGATTTTTCAAGACAGTAAAGTTCTGAGTGGCCCATGACTGGACAGTGATTGGTATGTTAATAAAGCTGACAGTTAGATAATCCAAATCACATTCAATTCTAAAATAAAAATACCTAGGTAACATTCACTGAACTACCTGCATGTGATGAATGTTTTTTGTAAGCAATCCTAAAATGTGAAGAGAATGATTTCTCAGAGCTCATAAAGAAGGGATATAAAAAGCAAACAGCAATATCTCAGTTAGTAGAGACACAGTAGATCCAAGGTGTCTGCTCTTGGAGTCAAATCAGACAAATGGCCAGTCCTGCAACACTCCCATCATCTGTATAAAATGTTAATGTTTAGTTAGCTTGGTGTGTGTGTCCTGACACAGCCTCTGCAGCTACTTTAGGAGAGGCATCCGGAGAGGTGGCTTCCAGGGCTGCTTCTGGAGCTGTTTCTCGTGCCACCTCTAAAACAATTCCTGGACCTAGCTCAGGAGTCAGATCTGTAGCCACTGTTTTCTCCTCACAAAATCGAGAATCATTTATAGAACTATCTCAAACTCATTTCTTGAGCCACTCTTGGGACTTTATGTAAAAAGAACTATGATTTAAACTTGTTATTTTAGGAGTGTGGTGGCTGTTCTGTAGAAGTATGTGAGAGAGAAATTGCTTTCTTGATTTTGTTGATCATTTGAATTTCTGTTATTTCAAATACTGCTGGACTTGAGCACAAGAGTTCAAGAAATTGACGATGGAAAGAGAGGAAGTTGTAAGAATCTGATAAAGTGAATGGTAATCTATAGATCTCAATTTCATGAGTTATAAGGTTAATTTTACTTACATATTTCCTAATAATCTTTTGTGGAGAATTACAAAATTATTGATCTGAATTGTATTTTTCTAAATATTAATTCAAAATCAAAAGCTTCAGTGCTAACTGTACAGCAAGAATAGCTTCCCATTGTTGGTTCACTTTGATGGATGGCTGCCAATGACTGTGCCTTACATTGCAAATCCCATCAATTATACAAAAACTCCCATTGTCAGAACAATTCAGACTCTCCTGTGATAATCGGATAATTTCAACTATAGTGAATTACCACCAATTGCGAAATTAATTTGTGAAGCAGTTTTAAGTAACAAATAAATGAAACTCACAATCTGATTACAGATATTGCAGAAGTAAGAAACTAGATTAAATTCCTTGGATAAATTATTCATGAACGTTTTCTCAGCAATACAACTACCATCCCAGAGGAATGCGTACTGCAAAGCTCCAAAGAGGAACTGGAGGACCTTACTTTGATTTCTAGTGAGAAGCTGCAGTTTTCTTGGACAACTCCTGGAAATCATTCCAGTCCCAGTTCAGCATGCCAAAGGCAGAAGAATCAAGGGCTCTAGAAGGATGAAAAGGATGGGCCTGGGATTCAGATCTCTTGATGCTTTTGGCTCTCTGCCACTGGCTGTTTATGGTCTTGGACAAATTTCACAGCATTTTTGCTTAAGTTTTCTATTAGGGGGAAAATAATGAAAAATAGAATGCATAGAGTACAAAACAAATAGGAAATGTTTAGTAAAGCTGTTACACAATTTTGAATTCCTGAGGAAATGTGAAACTAAAGAAAAGGTATTTTGGGTTCTTTCTCCACATATGATTGATCACTTAGGTCAAGCTTGGACAGGAGGACAAAAAAAAGAAGGCAATACATTTGTTCTCTCTGACATTGTGCACAAGCTGTTGGCTCAGTTTGATAAGCATTTGGCACCTAAGGCTTTATTTGAGCATGCAGTTATTCCAGTCTAGTTAAATATTTTAGAATTAATGCACATATGTATTGAGCAGCCTGCAGATTTACAATTGATTTACCATTTCCACCTGGAAAATTCAGGAATTTTTGAAAGGAATATGTGGGAAAATATTGGTAAGGCCCATTCTATCCTATTTCAGATACACATAATTTTTTTTTAAGTTAGTTGATGATAAGAGTTGTCTATTAAAAGATGTTGAATAGAATAAAAATTAACATTGTGCTTTACCTAACATTAGCATCCTAGAGCATTGGATTGAGAATGATATTCAAACACAGGAATTAGGCTGTCAAAGGAGCTTTTTCTCTTTTGTTGCTTTCATCTACAGCTAGTAGTAATTATCATCAAATAATGGATTAGTTGGACTTCTGTGGTATTTTTTAAAATATGCAGTGGAACACGTATTTTAAAGGTATTCATTTTACTGCAGAAATGAACTGTTAATTTAAAAATATGCTTTAATTAACGTATTTATTAAAGTAGTTTTTGAAGAGCCCTAGAATAATCCTTCCAAATAACCCAAAGAGCTACGCTATCAGGGCATGCAGGACAGTATGCTAAAATTCTAGTAAAATAGTGTCTTATACCAACTGCAAAAGACACTATAATAACACATGTCAATTTAGGAGTAACAGCTGTGCAAGTTCACTCACACTCATGATGTGTAGCTTCAGGTTACTGAGTTATACCTGTGTTTTCACATGGGTGTGATTATGTGTTTCTTTGAATTTAGATTTCTGCCAAAGGCTCCTGCTGTTTCAACTGAATTATTGTCTGCAAAATGTAAACCTAATTTAATTTAATACTGCAAAATAGTGAGGTGGTTGTCTCTATTTTTGTTCTTTATGTTTGTATCTGTGCACATGTTGGAATAGATTCTCCTCAGTTTGCTAGACCATGAGCCGTGTTTGCAACCAGCAGTGCAGGATCTCTCTGCTAGGGATGTGACCCAGGCTGTCTAGGCTTGCTGCTATGATGCCCTTCTCGTGTTCTCTCCAAAGCCCTGCCTGTGACTTAGATAGCATTTCCCTTCATATTTTTTGACTTTTAGTTTAAGATATTTATGATTTAATTGTATTTACTTATTGCACATGCCGTACAATGCAATTTATAATTAGGTTAGACTGGAAGTTCAGAGTTTAATTTCATAAGAATAAAAATTTCATTTCTTTCATAAGCCACCCACCTGGGAGGTTATGATAAAGGCCCTTATTTCCTTCCCACCTGATTTATGGATTAGTGACAGGCATTTCATGCATGCAGTTTGTCACAATATTTACATATAGTAATTTAATTTATGTAATATATGACATAAATAATGGACTGAGAGCTATATGTTTCCCTCCGTGGATGGTGTGGAGCTGCAGGCTCCTGTTCAGAGTTGTTCTGGATGCAGGTGCGGAGTCAGGAACACTCTGTCTCACATCCCAGGCTGGTCCAGACTCTCACTCTGCAGGAGGCCTTATTCTCCTTCCTTGTTCCATTGCAGACTTCTATCAATCAGGTTCATGACTGTTGCAGGAACAATAGCAGTATTGTTAGTCTTTGCTCTTCTGGTTTTCTACACTTTTTGGTTTTAGTTGGGGTGCAGGAAGTTTTTATCTTCACTGTGCAGAGATGTCCAGAGCTGGTCTTCACTAAGCAATTGCATTTGGCCAGAGGATGACCCTTAGTGTGTTACCTACATGATTTAATTCTTTTTCTATAGCTTCAGCTTTCCTTTCTAAACTCATGCACCATCACCAGAGAACAAGGTTCTCTTAAACTAGTATAATCTGAAAAACAAAGACAGGCAGCACTAAACTTTCCGCACTGGAACTGTAGGCAGATCAGATCCCACAGCGAGTTGCTGATTAGATTTTAGCAAAATGTTTTCATTTCTTTATCCTCACTGGTTAGGTATTTGGTCAGATTCTCAGCAGGTCATAATTCATCTTTTTCACCAGAAAATCACTGAAGAGTTTTCAAAGATTTTGGCATTCTTCCAAATTCTCTAGTTTTGATTTTAGAAAATGAATAGAAATTTTGTGCAGACAACTCAAAACTCTTCCATTATTTTTTTGCTCAGAACAAAAGCCACAGGTGTGATTTGGGGTGTTTTTTTGGCAACACTGCAGTGAATTTGGTGATGGGGAAAGAAGGTTGGACTACCTGGAGCCCTTATTCCCCTTCCCCCCAGCTTTACAATTCCGTCATGTGTGGGGATCTAATGAAACTGCAGCAGCAGCCTGGGGCTTCCTTGAGGTTATCCCAATCTGCACAATATTGGATCCACGCCTTAGTCATTCCTACGCCTCCACCTGGGGTTGGCAGTTGCCAAAGACCTTTAGAAAATGATAGTCTCTGTCTTCATTAATAGAGTCAATCGGATGAAAAATAGTTTCTTAAAAATCCTATTATACCACACTGACCCATTCTAAAGTGATTGGAGATGAAAATTTCACTTACTCCTTTTATTTTAAGGCTGCCACATAGTCTGTCAGTCATAATTCTTCCTCTTTTCTTCAGGCATGTGTGCTCTCTTTTCTTAAATGTTTAAGTAATATTTATATATTGTTTAGAAAGTATGGGTACAACTGTGATTGGAACGAATGCAGACTCACTTGCAGGATATAAGAAGCAGTTCTTCAAGCTTGTCAGGAAGAAGCCTCTGATTGAGGGATCATATGAAAACAAATTGCTCGTGTCTACTGTCGCAGACCCAAGGTTAATTACTGTAATGTAGAACAGACTGAGTAAAACGTTGTGTATAGATCTCCTCAATTAACCCCTTGTCTAGAAAGGAAACTTTCTGCAATAAGCATTAGACCATCTAGTCAGTTAAATAGCAGGCATTTTACAGCAGTGGAGTATTGGAAGGGACTGTTAAATAACCTCCCAAGGAATGCCATAAATACGAAGAGAAAATGGTGAGATTGAGGGTTAACAGAAACCCTGCAGTGTAAGACAGATGGATAATGGAAAATAGCACAGGCCAGATATTTATAGGACAGCCTTTGATTTTCTGTGCACAGTTTTGCATACTCAAACACAATCCCTTGCATGTGATTGATTATCTGGGAGTGTATAAAGTCACCTGCCAGCAAGAGTTGTCTAAAATGCATCAAGAGGTGCGTTAAAGGAGTACGCTACCATACACAGCGAGTAATTAAACAGTGGAACTAACAGAAATTCATTGAAGGCAAAATGGGGGCAACTAAATGGCTAACAGGCCTGTCAGGAGTTATAACGGGCTGAGGAAAGACTTCAGAAGGCCTATGAACTACCACGGTTCAGGGATTAAGCCATCCCACTCACAGCATTGAAAGGTATCATACGGATACCATACAGATAAAATAGGCATCTGTCTGTTTTTGCACTCTGCTGTGGCCCCTGTTGGAGGTGGGATTGCCAAACGGTTGTGGTCCACTACGTTGACTTCTGTCTAACCAGAGGTGGGTCACGTGTACTTGTAAAATATAGAATATATATTGAGGGTTCTCTGTATTGCTTGCTATCTTTTTCCCTGTGCCTTAGTAGAAGATGTCCTGTCCTGTACTTCCACATCTATGGACTGTAAACCCTTTTTATTTTGCAGAAATAAAAGCATTGCAGAAAAGTCAAACTGAAAATAAGAATAGCATTCTGAGTTGCCTGCAGCAGAGGATATAAGGGAGAAGGAGTTATTATATCTGTTATTGTCAGGGTGGCTCAACTGGCAACAATATTGCTTCCAAACTGGTAGTTTTGGGGTTATATCACTGCTGATATATCACTATATCACAGCTGATGCTGAACTGCAAAAGTGGAGGTTGTTTCTGAGAGGAGAAAGAGTTCCCAGATGATAGAAAAACACTTACAGTTCTGTTAGTAGGTAGTACACATCTCCTCCTTTGTCAATCTGAGTTGGTATTCCAAACGTATACTCTTCTTCACTCATCTGTTTCGTCTTTTGTTTAAAAATCTCCCTCACTTACACCATCTGTATTCTTTCCTTCTCCATTCAGTTCAATACTGGGGTCCACGAGTAAAGTGCAGATTTTACAGCATAAGTCTTAAGCCAGGATTTTAGACTCTTACAAGCTGGAGTAGCAGGGCAATTCTTCAAATATGTTTAGAAATATGATGATAAATTCAAAGCTGAGTGCTCTGAAATTCTGAAAATCAGACAAAATAGTTAGTAGTTTTCATGTCAGCCTAAAAGTACACATTTTGTCAGTCCTTTTGAATTTTTTAACAACTTGACTTTAGAATATTAATTTGTTTTATCACATAGATTATAGAGAAAGAAAAAGCAGCCTTATGAAATCAAAAAGTGTCAGTACGTCAATCTACTTTTAATGTTGTGTGTTGTCAAAACACTATATATAAAAGGCAGCAATCTTCTTTCAAAATTTCATACTTAATATGTAATATTTTGGCAGCAACAAGCACTTCCATATTTAGATGTTATGAATGGTGAATGTTAGCCCCATATATGCCAGCTTGAGACATGAAAGACCAGGATTATCTTTGCTGCTTATAAAATGAATTACCAGGTGAATCATGTGTCCTCATATATCATAAGCAGGAAGCCTTCCTGAGGTCAAGGCAGATGTTTTAGGTCAGGGTATTAGAGAACATTTTAAACAATATATTTTTTTCCTTTCTTTTTTGGTCACATTATCTACAAGAAACATCAGGTATAATTTTTTTTAATTGAAAACACTTCAAGGAAGGAGTATCATGTCTGTAGGTTGCCATAGTGGCTTTTCAGTGGCTATAGTTCTTAGAACTGCTTCCATGCAAACAATTAAATAGTAAAGTTTTTTTTGTCTTCTTGTCTCAAGTAAACTTATATCCCAGTACCCGAGAACAGATTTCAAGTGCTCTCAGAAGAATGTATGTACTGTGCAAGGCAGCTGGTGATGGAAAATGAGCCTATTTTCCATAAAGAAATGAAAATTAAGATATGTTCCTTTTCTTTGTATTGAAAATCTTGGAAAGTTAGAGCAGGTGTCTTTTTTGCAGTATATAACATTTGCTATGAGAAAAAAAATCAGAAAAAAAATCAGAGGAAACTGTTATTTTCCTGAGGAAAAAAAATAATTTTGTTAAAAAGCAATTGCCTATTGAAAGTAAAAAAAAAAAAAAAAATTTTGATAGAAACTGACCACCTATCAGAAATTGATCAGCTTTAGCAGAGAGACTAAGCGAGACAGAATTAGCGAGAAAGAGATAGGAAGTGGGAAAAGGGGCATAGAGGCAAAGAAAAGATGCTTATCCAGACATTTCATTCCTTATCAGAATCATAGCTCTGCAACCACTTTACCTAAATAAGGATCAATTTAGTTACAGTCCCTTTCTTCCTCTTGGGGTGACTAAATCTGTGCTGTAGCTGGACTAAAGGGAGACCTTGGGACCTGTTCTGTGCTCTGGGTTACCTTATATTTGCTTCAAGTTCTTGGAGCCACAGTAAAGCACTGAAGTGAGTCAGCTCTTTTATTTTTGCTTTTTTAACTTCACCTGTCTTAAAGTAATAAAATACAGGCTAGGAAATGTTTGATTTGATTGAGTTTCACAGAAAATTCTGCTTACCTCGATCATTTCTTTCAAGCCATTAACCATTGTTGTCATGTGTCCCTGCCACTAAATAAGACTTCAGCTGCCAATCTCCAGCTAAATTATGGCACAGAAATTTCTTTTTTTCCAAGAAAGGCACTTATGTTTTTGAAAGAAATGACTTGTGTCTTGCACTCATCTGACTTCTCTCCTTGTTGCTTATATGTTCCTAGTTTATTTCTTCATCCAAGGAGTCAAAATAGCAAAGACTCCATAGGGAAAGTTCAGCACAATCTCCAGGAGTGTGATACGGAAAACAAGCTTGCACTGCTTGATTTTTAAGCACGCAAAGATGGGGTAGAAGTGGAAAGATGGATTGCGAGATGATGGCAAGATTCACTTCTTGTTTCTCTGCTTTATCAGAGTAGGATCTCCCTTGGTTGGCGCATGGCAGGGAAGAGCCCTTTTTCCTGCCTATCCCTTGGTCTCCACCAGCACCTCCTGCCAGAAGCACCTAAAACGTGTCTGCAAACCCATGAAGAAGCCGAGAACTCCCATTTGGGTAGACTGATTTCTAGCTTTCCCAAGCTCAAAAGTCAGAGGCAAAACTAATTAATGTCACTGTACTGTAGACTCTTTCCTAATGAATCCCCCTCCTTTTCAAATTAATCTTAAATGAAGTGAGTAACACATTTTGCAGATGGATCGTTAGTGGTGCTGTCTGGCACACAGGACTCTAATAGTGTATTGCCTCACCGTTTCAATTGGAATTGCCAGAAGCCGTAGCAGAGAAAGAAAAATTAAGCCATTGGCACCAACAGCTTCTCTGTATCACAGACAGCAACGGAACAAGAGACATAACTGGAGGTTTTGCTTTGCAGTGGTGTCACCAAAACAGCTCCTGCTTCCTTCATGGTCACCTACTTGATACGAGCAGTGGTTCTTGTGCAGCTAAGGATTGGCATAGTGTTTTACAGAGCAGTTTTCCAACCCCAACTTTTGTTTTTTAAAGTTGCTTTTCAGACTATTTTTATATTTGCCAATGAAAATGAAAGCACCTCACAAACAGAACACAGCCACAAGAAATGTAAGGGAGGAATTCCTTGTGCTCCCTGTGTCACCTCTCTTGGTTTGAGTTCTGGTGTTCTTTTCACTCTCTGAAAAAATGTCAACAACACATTTAAAAAAAGGAACCCTGCCCAAGAGGGAAGTGAAGCCGCTCTCAAGAGTTCTGCTATTGCCAGGAAAAAATTAATACATGTAGTCATGAGCACTGCCAAAGAGAACGTGCATGCTCTTCATAGAAGGAGAGTGGAATATTGTCTCTTTACTGGAGAAAAAAATCTGTGCCCAGAGACAGGAACAGGGAAAAGGCTTTGAGCTGAGAGGCAGAGGAGGACAAAGTGATGCATCTCAAGAACATGCTATACTTGCAGGAAGGCAGAGAAATGCACACAGAAGAGAAAATCCACATGCTAGGAAGACAAATAGTGTGGTACAGGAAGGTAGAGACATTGATACTTGCAGATACATTTCTGCTCAGAAATTGCAGTAGTCTCTTTAAAATGTCAAAAGCAGGTGTTTCTTTTTGAAATACAAGCTAATGTGGGCATTCAGCACAATCTCTCCAGGTGTTAGAACAGTATGGTGCTTGGTCTTTCAGAGGTAATTATTGATGAATACATACACCTGACAGGTAGAAGAGCTATGTGGAAAAGGGAGAGGATGGATGTAAGATCAAGAGGAAAATTCCTGTTTTATCAGGGATTTCTTAAAGTCATAAGTCCTCATTTGTCAGGACTACAGGTACTACAAATGTAGTCTCCAATCTACCTTCTTCCAAATATGGCTGTGAATATACATCTAAAAGGTATGAATATCTACCTTTCTTAAAAGAAATTAAGATGAGCACAAGAACATGTCTATAATTATTGATAAGAAAGAACTATTCTATATTGAAATGGACAGAAAAAAAGTTAATGGCCTTCATGGGAATAGAGGGTGGACATTGCTCTTAGGTGCATGTTTTGCAGGAAATGGTGTTGTTCTGTGCAGGTACCAAGATTTAGGTCATCAAATATTTAAATTCCTTCAGAGTGAGAAGGCATTAGTCATCCAACATTGTGTAGGGTCCTCATTATCCCTTTGCAATGTAAGCTTGATTATAAATTGAGCCATCTCAGACCAGGATGTACCTGTGGTTGTATTTTTTTTTTTCCCTTCTGTGTGAACCCTATGTTGAACTTCTTTTCTGTTGTGAAAATGACTGACCACAGAGCAGGAAAATGAGGAATTAGATCATAGGTATTGCCTAAGTGCTAAAAACCTAGAAGTATTTTGAGAAAGGATTAATTTAGAACTATTTGGAGTAGGAAGTCTAAATCTCCCCTAGAAAAAGGAATCGTGATTTTTTTTTTTTTTTTTTTTATACATTTGTTAATGCAGTCTGCATTTATTTGGACCTTATTATTTTTGACATTTGGAGCCCATACAGATTTGATCTGACCTTCTAGTTAAGAGAAAGTTCCATCTTTATTCATGTGAAGAAAGTTCTCACATCTGAGGAAAAGTCAAAATTGTTCTTACATTTCTTTTAACAGCAGAAGAATCTCTGGAGGAGATTAGTTTAGTACTAAGAAGCAAAAAAAATTACAGAATATGTCTTTGATATTAGGCATTGAATCTGTTCTGCTAATAAGATTTTAAATAATGACTCTATGCAGCCAGCTGTTTTAAGTATGGGGGCTTCTGTTTCACAATCTCCTCTGCTCCTGTTTGTGTAAATCCATCTGCTTGTTCTGCCAGCGTGGTACTCTGCACATTGGTACTTAGCTAGAGCAGCAACTCACTGTAGTAAAACACACCACATGCATTTTGACATTGGACATAATTTTTAATGGCTCCCATGCCAGCTCCTATGCTGTTTGTGTCTTTGTGCCATTTGTATAGCTAGCTCTCCATGTAACTTAAACTTTTTCCTCCTCAACTACAAGAGAACAAAACAAATATTCCAGACAAATAATCCAGACTATACAAATTTATTAACCACAAAGTTTAGCTTATGAATATTTCATACTGCCTCATTTTC